>VDFB02326498.1:0-13808 GCA_007258455.2 Sequoia sempervirens
AAATAATGTTACTAGATTTCACAAGGCTTTGTATGATACACCTCTTAACAATGAAAAATGGATACAAAATCACCCAATATTCATCTTTAGGAAAGATTTTATTTACTAGACTTCTACTTCCTTAAATTTCAAGGACTAATAGATGGTTACCATACATGATAATATGAATAGTCATCTATTGTATGTTGAAAGAAGTAAAAAATAAACTCTCCACAAAAGGTCCTTTTTCCCATAGCTAATAAGAAAGGACCACAAAACCCCCTTTAGTTAGGATCACCTCAACATATGAGAATTGACTTATATAACTCTTTTGATTTCAAATAATACATCATTACATTACTTTGAAAGCCTTTGAGGAAGGGCTTTTCAAGACCAATTATTCAAAACTCCATAGTTTGCAAGAACTAAAAAAAGCATTAGTTGAACTAATGGTTAGAAAGTCATTATAAAACTATAAAAAAAGTGGATTTTTGTAGGAAATCAAAAGTACAATGTTTGATTTGACTTCCTACAAAACACTACAAGGTTATAACTATGGTTTTTCTTTCAAAAGGAAATAAAGTAGAAGAACTTAAGTGTTGAGCATGAACTACAAGTCACTTTAAAAATATATAAAGAAGACAATGCAACATAGACAAGGCCTTAAACTATATTAAGGGCATAGAAAGTGTTTTACAAGAATTATGAGCTTAAAATATTTTTAAATTTCACAAGAAAACATAATTTTAATAATATAATATAATCTTCAGGCACAATTTGGCAAAGATAACAACATATAGTTAGACTCTTCAAATTAGAGGATGGTTTTAATTTGAACCTATATTATAAATTTATATTAATTTAGATTATAATTTACTACATTAAGTACAATTTATTGATACATTTAGATTTTAATTCATTATTTCAACTAAAAATTTATAAAAAAATTAAAAGATCAATCGATTACGAATTAATAGAAATTTTTATTTTGTTACCATATTATTTATTTATTTATTTATTTATTTTTTTACGTAAAATAACCACCCTCTATCACTTTAGATCAATTCTTTAAAAAAAAAAAAACTCTCTTAAAATGTACTCTAAATTGAAATGTATGAATTTCATCATCACAATTAATAATTAAAATAAAATAATAGACCATCCCATTGAAAAAGTATTGAATAATTCGAAGTTACAATAGTCAAAATTAATACACGTCCCCTAACTGTGAGACAGTTACAAATTATAAAATTTACGGAAACCACCCCACATGGGAAACTATATTGATCAAATTTCAATCTTAATGAGTTGAAATCTGTCAAAAAAAATAAAAATTGAATGCCAGATGATATATGGTTTCATTACGAGTTGAACGAGTCATTTACGCTCTAGATCGCCCCCTCATTTTTTTAATTCTTTTTCCATCAGTTGGAGAGTTGTTTAAGTATTATTACAGGGAGCGTCAATTCAATATAAATAAATTGAACTTTTGATATTATTTTACATTATAATATGAAAAATAATACAATATTATATGAAGGGTTATTTTAAGGATTTAATTTCAAATAATCATATTTTAATTGTTTTGTAAAATTTATTAAATATTTAACAGTTCTTTTAAAGCTCTAAATAAATGTGTTGTTCATGATATAATGTGATGGTTCAATTATCACAATTGTTGTTGTCATCAAAGATAAAACTTCATCAACCTATAATGATCACGGATATGATTAAAATTGTGGGTGTTCATGCATTAGTAAAAAGTTGAAATAAAAAATGATGAAATTTCTCATTAATAAATTAATGGTTCTATTTACCAAACGTGTTCACATTTATCCCTAATCTAATATTTCTTCTTTTCACATTAATGAATTCACACACCTTAAAATTTATATATAGATATAGTATAAGATCCATGAGAAGTTACTTCAAAAAGTTGATTGAAAATATAAGAACTTTCCAAACATATGTCAAACCTCTAAAAACCCAAATAAATGTGATGTAATATTCATAAAAACTATAATAGATTTACTTACCAAAGGCCAAAGATGTTCATCTATTTTTCCTATGGTTCCTTGTTTTTTCTTCACATTGGTAAATATTTTAATCAGTTTTAACTCCTTAAAATGTATTTATATATAATTTACTTTTGCATACATTTCTCATTTAATTTTGTATCTAGTTTATTAATATATTTATATATCTTGAAACGATATTTTTGTACATAGTTGAGCCTATGTACCTAACCTTGCTTGCACCTACTTCTATGTTTAGTTCTTATCCTTTCACTCATATGGAGAAAATTATAATCCAATTATCTTATCTACCTAACTATCTAACATGGTTCATGTTCATGTGTGTGAAATCATCCTCACAACCACAATTCTCATTTACCTAAATTCAAAAGATGAAATAAAAACTTAAGCCAATTAACCCCATATTACACTTTGGGCTCTAGTCAACTTTACACAAATATTTACACATTGACATTATGTTTATCTATAAAATGACATTCATTACATCATTACATACAATGAATTATCATCATTTTCCATTACTTATAATGCTGATTGGGGCACGGAACTGTGCAATAATTCTTGAGTAGCAGCCATGTTGGAAACTTAATGTGTCAATTTATTTTAAAGTACAACCAACTTGATGACACTCGACTAATTAGAAATTTTTTATGGGAAAAATGGAATAACAAAAAAGGCCTTCCAACTGCTTCATGGTTATATTGCATCCAACCAAAAAACAAAGGGGGTTTAGGAGTAATTGATCCCCTTACACAAGGGATATGCCTTATTGCTAAATGGATCACAAGATCTCTTAATGGAGCAGCACCATGGAAATCTCTTATTAGGCACAGAATTGCTACAGCCAAAGCCAATAATGCTTGGAAAGAAGTTGGGTGGAAAGATAAAATCCTTATGGCTAAGTACTTTAAGCCTCATGCCTCCAGTCAATTTTTAAGCATATGGAAAGCTTGGCAACATGTGTCTCCTCTTCTTGAATGGAAAGGGCAAGATCTTAGCCATGGCATGAGTTTTGCAGCTTCCTCTATTTGGTGGAATAGATTGATATGCCTTCAGGAGCAACCTTTAGCAACTACTCCTCACATGCATAGCAAACTCTTATTCAAAAAAGGCATCAAGGAGTTCAGAGACATTTGGGACTTCACAACTCTATCTTGGAAAAGTGACTTACAACTTAAGCAGGATTTCAAGCTATCGAATACTCTCATCAATGACATTCACAAGGTGCAAGATGTTGTTCCTTTAGAGCTACAACTAAAGCTATGCACTCCTATATCTTGCAATTTTCTTAAAGATTGGAGGTGGCATCCAGGCTATAATATTGGAAACTTCCCTCTCAAACTTATCTACCTTAGTATCCTTCCTCCAATTCAAATGCTTCCTAGATTAAATCTGAAATGGAATCTAAATTGGTCCAAGTCCAAGTGGTTTAGCTTGAGCACTGCTGTTTGAAAATCAAAAGCTGAGGCCAAAGCACAATTTTTAGCATGGAAGATTATTCATTACAAAGTTGTTGTGGGAGAACGCCTCACCTTTTTGCGTAATCAATCCACCAAATGTCCTTTTTGTCACAAGTTGGAAACCATCAAACATGCTTTTTGGTCATGCAAGCATTCTCAATTGATTTGGCAGGCTATTATGAGTCTTATTCCTGACATGTTTAGCAGAAAATTAAAATGGAAATCAGCTCTTTTAGGGCTGCATTGCTCTTAGAATGTTGTTTCAGAATCTTTTCGTCAATGTATTCTTCAATATATTTGGTTGCTCAGATGTAAAGCTATCTTCTCTAATGATTTTCCCCCTGTTGAAGTGATCATGCACAATCTATTCTCTTGCATTATTTTGCAGCAATCAAGTCTAGCTAAAGCTATGAAGGAGAAACACAACATCACGTCAGAGGTTCAATCCCAACTATCTAAAGTTCAGTCTCAGCTGGCTGCAGTTGCGACAAATTCTAATAGAGCTCTTCTTTCAATGTTAATATAATTACGGATGACTATATTCTCCTCACTCTTGGAGAAAAATGAGTCTCATGTCAATTGTTTGCTACCCTCAACAACATTTCTTTATGTTGTTTTAGCTGGTATATGCTCTGTTTTTTTTGTTTGACACATTTGGGATATGCCTCTTTAAGCGCATCTATATATATAGTCTTTTTTAATATTAATATTATGCTTTCTCAATAAAAAAAAAAAGTACAACCAACTTCATAAAAAAACGACATCATATAACATTCTACTTTTACAAAATTTAGAAAACACAATCTAAGGAGCATCTCAAGTTGAGTTCATAAATAAGCATAGAAACAAAACATTAAATTTACCTTGAAACATACAATTATAAGTATAGAAAAGAAACAAAATTAATCTGATATAACAGTATTTTCTACTGGAATACAATCATATATTTAGACCTGGACACAACCAAGGTAATGCTGTAAGCAAGTTTTATTTCTATTGTAGATATACTAATCATTGTAGTATGATAAAATAACTATCTCTAGGAATTCAGTTGGGAAGCACCATTTCCATTGTTAGCACGGGCTCTTGCTGGAGGAGGGGGTGAATTACATGCTTGGCAACAACTCGGCATGTGCAATTGCTGACAGCAATAGCAGGGAGTCCATGAAGAACTAAGAACGCCGATAGAACTATCCCCTGTCACATAACAATAATTTATCTATTATTATCGAAAAAATCAACCTCTATGTCTTATAAAGACTTCACAACCACTCTATCGAATCGCAACTAGTGTATAATAACGTGTAGATTACATTTACCTCTAATTTCTTGGGCATTGAAAGAACAGGAACATAAAAAGATCAACATGGTGAAAACAAAAACAATTCTAGAAAAGGAAAATGCCATTTTGTTTACATGGTTCAAACTTGATTTCCTATGAGAAGAAAAGAGGGCTTCATTCGACAATTTATAGTGTTCCACCAAATTTTCTAAATTGATTATTTAAAATTCTTTATAGAAAGAAATTTCAAAATCACTCAGTACAATTTTATAGAAAGAAATCTCAAAATCACTCAGTACAATTTCATAGAAATTCAATCCTAAATTAGAAAATCAATCTTAAATTAGAAAAAGATGGGCTTTTAGATATTGCCTTATCAAAATCTTCCAAATAAAACTGAGTTCAAATGAAGTAACTTTAAAGACAATGCTTATCACTTGCCTGTCAATATTGTCCATAAATTCCTTTCTAATTGTATATGCTGAAATGTAAGTTTCTTGCAGCTAGTTCCTGCCAGGGACTATGGGCAGGCAGATCTTAGCCTAGTTATTAATAATTCTCTTTTTAACCAATGAGAGGTCAAGCATATATAACAAAACATATTTCAAAATTCAATTCTCTTGATCTGGTTGGTGAACAAATTTCACCCCATATAAGCGATTAATTTAAAAAATAATTTACTCTTAAGTGAATAAATAACTATATATTGTTCTCCCATTTATTCACTTTTCTATACATAGATATTAATATTTAATATTTAAATACATCTATCTAACTTATTCCACCTTTAAAATGATATCTTTGCATCTAATAAATCTATAATAAATATAAATTTGATACACAATTTATTTCATTTATGAAAGTAAAAATAAAATTTATAAGTTGGTAGCTAATATGGTTGTAGAAATAAAATTTATAGGTATACTAGTCTATAAATATTAATAACTAATTTTCATTAAATACGTCTACCTATCTTTTACGTTATTAAAAGCAAAATTTATATCCATATTTTTATAAAGTAAAAAATAGTTTACTATTAAGTGAATAAATAACTATATGTTATTTTCCCATTTATTGACTTGTCTATACATAGATATTAATATTTAATATTATTTCATTTATAAAAGTAGAAATAATGACCTAATTAATATAAGCACCTCCAAATTGATATATTGATGTATTTTAGATAGATATATACTAAATATAAAATAAATAAACAATTTATCTTCATTTAAAAATAAATAAATAGTATAATATATTTATGTCTTTTTAGATAGATATTTAAGATATGTAAGATATCTATATAAAATTTAAAGTAAATAAATAATTTGTTTTTATTTAAAATAATAAAATACAAATAAAATGTATGATCTATTTTTTTACTATATTTATTGCTTCCATACTTTAACATAGATTTATCTAAGATATCTATATATTACTAAATACTTTTCTTTAGAAAAAATGTACTTTAACATTGCAAAAGATAAATATTTAATTTAATTTAGAAGTAATAAAATATTCTTTACCATGTTGAATATTGTAACAATTTTAAAGCTATTCAAAACATTTACACCCACTATCCCAAAATGTACTTTAAGAAAAAAAAAAATAGCAAACATTCCATACATATCCATATGTTGTACAAAATAGATATCAAATGCAAGGAAAAGACTCAACAATCTAATGTTGCAGCAAACTCTTTACCCTTGGAGAAAGTAATCAACACCTAAACACTCTCCAAGCCTTTATACATAAGATTATTCACCCTAGCATTTTATTCATAGAATTTTGGCTCTAGGAAAACTACCAAGTGGTATTCAAAACCATTGATTGGTCCAACTGACACATGTTCATTGCTCAACATGCAAACAAGAGTTACACATGAGTTGTACTCATCTTGCAAATCCAAACTTCATAGGAGAAGCTCAACATTCACTCTAGCTTCTCCAAGACGGACCCATCCTTTTCAATACTCTTAAATTCAATAATTTTTGAGTCCTAAAGGGGACCATCTGCAAACAACATTAGAATGTTACCATGTTTAACTAGTGTGCAACATTACAATAATATTCCAACATTATAACTAAGACTTGTAAGATGTACAACACACTTTGTCCTAATATTACTGAGAATGAAATGCCTCAACCCAGAAAATCTACAAGATACTGAGATATAATGGACATGATAAGCCTTACAACTCCAACTTGGGGTAATTGGCCTAAGAAATTATAGATTAGTAAGTTTTATATCTTTAGTGTCTTTTAGGGGACATGTATTTATAATGTGATGTGATAAAATCTTTGTAACTGCTTTACCCTAGTGGGATTTGGTTATTTGATTTTTTAGTCCATAAATTAGATCACAATATAATTTGTCATACAATGGTACAGTAGCAACATTGTGGATCTTTGTGAGCTTTGACTGGATACAACTCAAAATTGTTTTCCAATTGGCTTGTGTGTTAAGCTGGAACTAGAGTTGAGGGTCCTTGTTTGGAACTCTAGCTCTCTCTACCCTTGTTCCCCTCCTCCATTTAAATTTATTTGCTCAATATCTAAGCTATTTATGCTTGTGTTTTGTGTTGAGCATGGGGCTATATTGTTGCTTGGTTTGTACTTACTTATGTTCTATGTCCATTCGTTATCTGAATCCTAAAATCAAGATTGTAAAGTGCATTGTGCCCTATGGTTAGGTCTAATTCTACAATTCTATTACTATTTGGCAGGAACTTCGATATCCTGCAGCTCTTGTTTAATATCTATCAATTAATTTTTTATTTAACAAATATATTAGTAATAAATTTTTATTATTTGATATATGAATTATTTTAATCTTCAAATTAATATATATATATATATATATATATATTTGTGCATTAATATTGTAGATAAATTCATTTCTAATTATATATGCTAAATTGTAAGTTTCTTTATGTAGTCATAAAAAAAAAATCTTATTTTTCTCTCTTGTTTAATATATATCTTTTAATTTTTTTTTAACAAATATATTAAACACACACACATATATATATCCAAAATTGTTCTATCTACCAACAACACTTTTTTATTAATCTTTGAAATAATTAAGTAATTTAACATTATTTAATTAATCATCATTTCAACTAATTAAATAAATCTTATTTATTTAATATCTTAATTAAATATTATTCTTTTGGATTAATTAAATAAACCTTATTTACTTCCCATGAGGCATATTTTTAACTCATTTTGTGAATTAGTTATTAATAAGTTAATTTTGAAAGAATTAAAAAGTAAAATTTTATGTTATTCAAATATAATTTAATATTTTTTTATTTTTTTTTCATTTCATTAAATCTTTATTGAATAAATAAATAAATGCTATTTATTTTTATTCTTATAAAATAATTTTTAATGTATTTAATTTTTTTTTTTATTAACTAAAATTTATTCAAAAAAAGAGATTTGGATTCACACTATTAAAATAATAATAATAAAAAAAAAATTTAAAGAGATAAAGATAATCTAGGATTTGATTTTATAGAATTAAAATATAAATATAAATTAAATCTTAAACTATTTGACATTGCCACTTTTTATTTTCTAAATTTTGTTAACTTCAAAACATAGATAAATATAGATAAGAATTAAATTAAAATAACAAAAATTATTATAATTATTACTTAAACTTTAATTCTAATCTTATTGTAATTAATTATTATAATCCTAAAAGCATTATAAGTAGAATTAGGATTAGAATTAAAATAATTTTAAAATAATGTTTAGAACTATTCAAAACATAAAATAAATTAAAAATAAAATATTACTTACAAAAATGACTACATGCACAAGATGGTGTTGCCATACGAAATGGCGTTGCAATATGTCTACAATTTGATGCATATCTTGGGTGACATTGAAATGGCAAATTTTTTGTAGGTACTTATCTTTTGCTACATGCTTTCCTGCTATCTTCATTGCAATCAACACTGGAAAGGTATGACATTTTACAGGGTTCTATCTTGGTTGGTGGTATTATAAGAAGACATCACCTCCTTAATGATTACCATCTTTCTAGGTTTATTTCTGTAATGGCTTATGCTCTTCTTAATTATCCTCACACATTTTGATTGATCAAATTGGATTCACTGATTACTCAATCTAATTTGTTGACTAATCAATCATGTCCACCAATTATTCCAATCCCACTAATTAATATGTCCATTTCCACAAATTATTCCAACTCCACTAACTATTAAACCTAATACCACTAATTATTAAATCAATTCCTTTGATTAGAATAACTAGGCCAATTAACTACTCAATCTATTTCCTCTCAACACACATTGACCACAAATCTTTGCATCCAAATCATTCATTTGAAATAAGCATTTATATAAAAATATCCTTCTCACATTTTTGGATAACCATGAATTCTCGATATTTGACATTCTTTATCATTCAAATTGTATTATTTTTGAAAGAGGAAAAAATGGGTTTTACAGGGACCTGAAACCACAAAGTTTACAGACTAAAGATCAGATCATTAAAAATACCATAAGCAAAAAGGTTGTAAAAACAACAAGAAAAGTCCACAACCACCAAAAAGGCCAGCAAAGGCCACAAAACCAAAAAACTAGACAAAACACCAACAACAGTTAAATTTGGGTCTTTAATAAATCCATCGTCTCAACTTCCAACTCATTCATATCCTAAAATCCCCTCTTTAAGATTTGAACCATCTGGGTAGTAGGGGGCACTTTCCTTTTAAGGTTGGCATAGGTCCTTTTTGAAATCCCTTGGTCCTCATTCTTGCTTTCCTTGTTCCTCTTCCAGATCAACCACTAGCGAGCCTTGTTGTGTGTTTTCCAGCTTTTTAGACATAGTGTTGATGATGATAGCATTGTGTCTAGCCATTTTATGGTTTTGTTCCACCACGGTTTCCATGTTATTTTTAATTTTGACCATTTCAGCTTCCAAAGACTTGTACTTATCCTCAATGACACCTTCTCCCATATCAGTACTGTTCTTTTTCTGTTTTCCTTATTTTTTGTTGAGAGCAGCCAACTTCAAATCTAGCTCCTCCGACTTACTATACAAAGCCCTATTTATTTGATTAAGATCATTAATTTCTTGATAGGCCCATTTCAAAACCCTGAAAATATCACTAATGCCACTTCTAGTAGAAGCAAGAATGTCACCATGCTAAACTTGAGGCAAAGAAGCACATACAAAATCTAAGAGCCACATTCAAGGAAACAAAGGGAGAGAGACAATGAAAGTGAAATGAAAATATCTTGGAAAGGAAGGTGAATTAGTATTGTTTGTTTACATTTCTATGTTACTTTTATTATTAATTGACTACATTTGATTTGAGTTTAGAATTTGAACACATAAATCTAGTGGTTGTTTAGATTAGATTCATGCTTAATGTTGATTTAAACCGTATTTTCCAATCTTACAAATGGTGAACTTGATGTGAAACCACACAATTTTTAAAAAATTGTACATATTTTTTAGAAAATTGTGTAGTTACAGGAAATAAGACATATTCATGGACTTTTACAATGCACTTGCATGATAGAACTCTACAATCACAATTCCATACAAGACAATCACTAAAAATACCACCACCTATGAAGATTATCACACCATAGTTGATACTATTTTTAATTCTCTATTGTGGGTTTCTGACAGAGTGACACATCCGAGTCTTGACACTCTGCCACAATCTCCTTGTAGTCCACTACAATCATTTGGTAGTGCCCCGCAATCACGTCACTATCCACTATAATCATTTGGAAGTGCACCACATTCAGTGTGATGCAGTCAGATTTCTCAAAACCATAATTAACTTGTGAAGAAAATTATAGTATGGAAAAATGTAACCCCTTACATTTTCTCACTTGTTTGAACCCTCCTAATTTAAATTAAACTTAATATTTCCTTCATCTAGTGTTGTTAAATGTACCTCTACATTATATTTTCCCACTTATTTGGGTCCTCTTAATTAAATTGAGCATGAATATGCCTTAAGGGTATGTCCAGGATCATGGAAAAATAGGCCCTTAAGTGGCAAAAAAAATAGAAAAATCGAGGTTAGGCAACTTGACATAAAATTTTGAATAAGTAACCTATATTATTTCAAAAATATGCAAAGAATAGAATCTGTATCCAAATTGGTCTTGGTTTATAAGCTACTAGGTTTATTTTTATTTTTTAAATCTATTTGGTAAAAAATTAAATTTCAATGTAGTAGTACTTAAATTTTAGAGAAAAAATAAGAAGTAGGTGTTTTGTCTAACAGCCCTAACCACAATAAAATGATAATATTTTTAACAAGATTTTTTGGAGAATATAGAGTAGAGGGACTCATGTCTGGATGTGATGAATATTTTTTTGTAATTTTTTTTCAAGTGAATAGTGAGTATGATTTTTTATTACATCTTTAAAAATATAAAAAACTTGTGTTTTGACCACCTTGCTTGAATTCAAAAGAAACTTCCTTGAAATTAATTATTATTTTTAATCATATAGTATGTGGAAGCATAGAATGTGATGCATGTTTTCGATTCAAAAAATATGACACTATTAGAAAGCTATAGATGTTTTTCAATTATCCTATCAATCAGGACTTTAGCTGTAGTTCAAATAGAAAATGAATAATAATTATCTATTAAATTCAAGTAAAGCATAATTTATATTGGT
Source organism: Sequoia sempervirens (assembly GCA_007258455.2). Lineage (NCBI taxonomy): Eukaryota > Viridiplantae > Streptophyta > Pinopsida > Cupressales > Cupressaceae > Sequoia > Sequoia sempervirens. Next base: position 11,444 of record VDFB02326498.1, read on the forward strand.
AGAAATATGAGAATCTTCTTTAAAAACCCTTTTTGTTTCATCAATTTTGGGTAAGAAAAAAGTTGTCAGCCACATACCCTACACATACCCATCATATCACCACTTTTTGGCCCATCGTGATCTTGCACAAACCCTTAATAAGCCCTATTTTACATTCAAAAGCCTAATTAATTATTCACATCCATTGAAGCCATAATTACCTGCAAGATCCACATCAATATTTTAGATTTCCAAAAGTTTATCTAAGGGTTTGTTGAATTACAATATTTCTTTGTTAATTCATCATTCCCTCTTTCATGCTATTCCATTTCATTTCAACATTTAATTACCAAAATGGGGTTTGACCAAGGAAAACCCCCATTCAAACTAAAACAAAAAAAATTCCCTCTCTCTTTGTGTGTTGCAGATTTGCAAGTTCATAGGTTGAAAAATAGTTGAAGATCTTCATAGTAAAAAATTGCAAATTTTCATTTATTGTCATCTTTGTTGTCATCCCATGAAAACTCAAATCCTGTATTTATTTTTGACTGTTCGATTGTGAAATCTAGAGGATCTAGAAGTTCATGTACATAGAAGTAGAGGACCCAAAAATCAATTTATAAAAAGAGAACAAAGACCCATTCACCTATAGGCAAATGATTCCTAGGATAGCTTCTCAAAATAGCCATTTTAAATCATTCCAAAATTATTTCAATATTGAAAATCAATAGATTTGTAGGACTATAATTGTTTACATTTCTGAAGCATTGCATAAGTTGGATAGATTACTTTTCATGTTATAATGTTTCCTTTTAAAAAGATGTGGTTTTGGCATGGTTAAGAATGGATTGTATAAGTATAAAATCCCCTCTTATGAGCATAATTTAGAGAAAATAAATGGGGCCATTATGAAACATGTTAGTCATCCTCCCACTATCTTTCCTAGTTATGAGAACATCTTAGAGAAAGAGAACCAATCCATTCACAAATTCCTTAATATCACCTTGTGTATCCTTCACTCAACCCCTACAATCTCTCCCATTTGTGAGGATGATATTGTACAAGAGGATACAAGCATGGATAATCATGAAAACCATAATTGTTCTTCTCTTGATACCTCTCCTATTAATGATGAAGGTATCTTGGTGAAAGAAGATACAATCATTAAGAATCATGAAAGTCTTGTTTGTCCCTCTCCTTCCACTTGGGAAGATATTATGACACAAGAAGATAAGATCATTGACACATTTCTGAACATTAATTTACCTAGTCTCCATTCATATCCCACCACCTCTCCTACTTGTGATAATTCTTTAGTGAAAGAGGATGCAAACATGGAAAATCATGACAATCACATTTTTCCTTCTACCAAAATCTCTCCTATTTGTGAAGAGGATATTTTGGTGTTAAAAGATCCAATGATTGAGAGCTATGACAATCCTATTTGTTTTCTTTCCCCCACCTCTCCTTCTTGGGAAGACATCATAGGACAAGGGGATATAATCATAGATAACCATGACAATCACATTTATTCTTCACCTAATATCTCTCCTATTTGTAAAGAAGATAGCTTGGTGTTAGATGATACACTCATTGATAATCATGAGAATCTTGTTTCTCCCTCTCCTAATGCTTATCCTTCTTGGGAAGATATAATTGAACAAAAGGATCCAATAATTGGTAATAAATAAAATGATATTTATTCTTCTCTTGTTGTATCCCTTATGTGTGACAAAGTTATCTTACAAAAACAACCCATGGAATGTGATCAGTGACATTTTTTTTCTCCTCTCCTAAGAGTTCTCCTATTAGGGAAGATATCATGGTGCAAGAAAATGATAGAATTTATATATTTCATTTAAACAATAGTAACGTGGCTTCATTAGATGAGGATGATAAGGTGACATTAGACTCTCCTTTGCTAAAATATCATAAAAATAAGGAGAATTCTCTTAGAAATTCCTTGAAACAATCAACTAAGCCACTTATTATCCTTTACCCACCTTCCCATCAGCCTCAAGTTCAAAATCAACAAGTTCTTATCTACCTAAAAGGACATCAAGCTATTGAAGTAAAGAGTTGCATAATTATTAATACTTGTCTTAAAGGCGTAATTCAACATTGTGAAGTATACTCTACACACTCAAGAAGCTTGTGTTCTGATTTTTCAATATTTTTTAATGTTGAAACCAAGGTTGTCAACCTGTGAAGAAAACCAATAAGTGAATTGTTGTCCTCCCATCAAAATTATTCATAAGTTTTCATTTTTCAAACTCTTGACACTATTAGAGTTTTCTTGTTTTAGCTTTTTTAAGGTTTGACATTCATAAATGAGAATTTAGTTAAGTTTTACATTACATAATTCCTTTCAAACCCTTAAAATATT
>VDFB02326499.1:0-45183 GCA_007258455.2 Sequoia sempervirens
TATGTATGTGAAATCTTTAGATATCTTTTTACTTGTTTTAACTAGTTGTTCATTATCTTTTTCCAATTTCACCTTTTATTTTTAATATTTTATTTCCATATTATAATATTTCCCACCTTGTAATTTATAATTAAAACTCTGCATTAAAAGTCAATATCTTTATATTTAATTACCAAATTAATTTTTAACTTAATAATTTAATTTAATGAAATTTAAATATCCAAGAACAACATATATACCAATTTATCAAAATGCTTTGTTTAATAATTTGTTTAATTTGTCACCAAAACAAACAACATTATAAAATTAATTTAATTCAAATAACCCAACCAAAATTAATCAAACATCATGAAAGGGTGAATCATGGAGGGGCACTACATCCTCCCCCCTAAGAATCAACTTACTCTTGGAAGTCGCAAGGTTAGAATAAAATATACGTAAATATAAACAACATCAAATTATCAAGCAAACCAAATGTCAAACAATTATCTAAACTTTAACCAAGTTCTAGAAGCAGGACCAACTGACCACAAACATTAAACGACGTTGACAAGGTAATGGACTGGATACTCATCCTCCTCGAGGATGATGGATAGGGTAGGGGACCTTTTGTCATCTCTATTTTTAAAAACATTTCCATTTGGTTTTAAGGCACGCTCAATCCTGACAGTTTAGGTGGAGTCAATGCCTAATACCTATAATCTGCATCAGACAAATTGTCGAACAATATATATATCAAACAATCAATGACACCATGAGAGGAAATCACAGTGTAGCAGGGTACTCGTGAACGAGTAGTGCTACATTGTCCCTCCCACCAAGACACTTCAAACAATAATCCACATCAACAAATAACAACAATTACATCTTAATGCTACACTTCTACAAAATGCAACATAATTATGCACACAAAGCACACATTTTTCATTAAATATTCATCATTTACACACAAGACATTCCACTTTATTCTCTTTACAACACTAAATCTCATAACATATGCAACACAAGATCATAATTTTATGCCTTTTTAGAAGCAGAAGACATAATTTATCAATTCATAAGCACAAAATTCCATATTTAACACACATTCTTCACATACACATGCAAATTCACATGATCGGGAATCATGCCACAAGGCTACACAAGGGTCCATAATGCATCTCCGATAGGAAGAATATCGGTGCATTGCACTCTACACTGAGGGTCCTATCCTTTCCACCAGTTTTCTGCACCATTGGACAAACACCACCTAAGGACAAATCTCGGGTTGATAAGCGAGGATGACCCCAAAAAGTGAAAACATAACCTCAAGAGTACAAGCAACTAGGTCAACATAATGGGCTCATATGTATCTAGAGTGCCTAGTGTATGAACCTAGACTCTGATAACAAACATATTGCTCTAAGTTTGATGCAGGAAAGGTTCAAACCTTCTAGAGGGGGAGGGAGAGTATCACCTAGGAGAGGAGGTTGGTATGGGAACCATTAGTATATTTGAGTAGACACACACACTCACTACACAAGATAGGGTAACTGTGTCGAGCTAGTCTGAGTTTTTTGTCGGTAAGTGTTAAGCCTAAGTTGATAGCCTTTTTGTTGATAGGAAAGTTAGGTTTGGATGTCTTTAACCATCCTCGATTGTTTAGCCAATCTGAGTTAAAGTGTTAAAACTCTTGTGATTGAGCATATGTTATTTATTGTGTATTTTAAATATATATATGGATACATAATATATATATATGTATATATGCAGTGGCACATTTATATGTATGTAGGAAGGAGCATATGTAGATAGTAATATCTACGTATACCCATACATAGATACATAGTACATATGTGGGCACCCAAATATATATATATATATATATATATATATATATATATATATATATATAATTTAATTGATTGTATGTATGTATATATTAATATACATAAATTTATGTGAATGTTACATATACATATATTAATATATATAAATGATTCTTATATATATTAATTTATACCAAAGTGAATATATATATATATGTTAATCTAAACTCATGATAGCATCCATATTGCAAGGCATGAAATGCCATGCGAGGCATGTTAAGGTGGCAATAATGCCACACAAAAGGCAATATTTATAACTGTTTCAATAGCTGTTGTAAATTGCGAAATCTATGCACCATGTCATGTAATGTATGAATGTTAATTTGCCACAACAATATGGAAATGTTTCACTAGGTAAAAGAGGAGTATTGCAACCCACAACTGAGCGAAGGAATAAGAGATTAAGAAGCTTTTAAACTGGCTTTTCAAACATGCCAACTACAAGAATTTCTGTAATATTTTAACTACCAGCAAGTGACAAAGGCTGCATCTAGCAAGCTGTGCCAACTTGGAAGGGAGATAGTGTTGGTTTTAAAGTATTTTCTATAACTAATTTTTTACAATTAATTCCCATAGATGGAAAAGAAATCTGAGAGGTGGCAACAAATAAGAAAAATGTAGAGCTTTCTTTAAGGGATCAACCTCTCCTAATTTGTAGTGTAAAAGAGGAACAACAACTCACTATTTGGTTGTTCATTTTTAATTCATTTGGTGCATTCATTTTGTTATTATAAGCAACAACATATTTGAGAGTTAGAGAGCATAGATTATTTGTGAAGGTTGTGAGGAGATCATAGTTTGAGAGTAAGTGCATTGGGAGTCTGTATTCCAATCCATCTTAAATTGTGAGGAAAAGCTATTATTTTGAGTTGAGCAGTTGTAGTTATCATCTAGAAGTAGAGAGCAGAGTTGAGAATAGAGGAGGCAACAGTTTAAGGTTGATCCATTGATCACATTAGAGGCAAGAGGTTGCAAGAAATACAATTGGAGCTATTTTAATCCAGGCATGGTTAAAACATCTTTCTCTTTCTCTTTATAATTTTGATTCTAAGTTTTACTATTTTCTCAAATTGCTTGTGCTATCTTTGTGTGCAAATTATTGCTATTGGAAAGTATGTGCCCGTGCATGTACAAATAGCTAGATTATTATGCATAGAGCTACATTAGAAATATGAGAAACAAGCTAGATTAGGGAATCAAAAGAGCATGATAAGTAGTTATCATGATTATATTGCTTGATTAATATAGCAAAGAGAAGCTAAAATAGGGTAATGTGATAATATCCTAATAATACAGTATTGCATTTATATTGTTTGAATGAGTTTAAGTTACTTTTCAACAAGAGGGTTTGAAATCATAATAGAAGTATTTTTGTCTCTACTATCTACTGAATGATATTATATTATGAATACCTATGTATGGTAATTAATTAATTATGAGAAAATGACTTATGTTCTCAAAACCTTATAACCCTTCAAATTAGGATAGGTTATTCCCTTAAGTTAGGGTAAACACTTGAATAAGAGGTAGTTTCTAGACCCAAATTGTTACAAGTATGTAATAAGGTATTCAAGAGATTGTGTCAAACCTATTTGGTCAATTAAATCAATATTAGTGTGTCATCACTTTTGAATGAAATCTTGTTTATGATATTTAACCTTGGGGGAAAACCAAGAGAACAGTTAACCACAGGTCAGTAGAGTTTCCAAGTCGAGTAAGGGTGGGTGAACTTACGACATTATTGAACTCAGGAAGTGGATTGATTATATATATCAAAAATTTGGTCAAAGTAGGTGTAAAATTTGTTGCTTATACTTTGTTGATTCACTGTGATCTGGGTTGGCATAGCTAGTCAGTAGCATCATGCATGGTTGGAGGGTATCCATAGTTGTATGGTCATAATTGTTATGTAGGACACAACACTAGATACTCAGATATGCATTACTAGAGGTTTCTATACCAAAATCTTCATCGAAGGGTAGGGCCTCTTTCAATTAGGAAGGTGTGCGGGGGGCTGCTATGTTTGTGGTTGGAGGAAAAGTGCTAGGGCGATGCTCTCCCTCTTGCAAATGGTAGCCAATACTTGTGGAACAAAAGATCTGTGATCCAGATGAGGACACCTTGACCTTGAACTCTTGTAAGATATGAAATTGTAAATATGTATGATCATGAATCAATTGTAATTTGTATTTGATAAGATGAGTTTCATTTACTTATAATTATGTAATGTTATTTCATTTATGCAATGACATGTGAAAATTATTTATGCAATGTGCAATTATGTTATGGAATTTTTTTTTTCTCTATTTTTGGAAAACTTGTGTTATTCACTTTCTAAGTTAAAACTTAGGTGAAAATTGTTGAGTAAACATTGGGTATGTTACAAGGCACATGGGAAGGATTTAAGTTGAATTGTTTAAATTCTATTAGATTCATAGGTTAACTTGATTTTCATACATAAAGTATAAAATTGGTAGTGTAATTAAAAGTCATTGTAATGATCTTAGTGATTGAAATGAACTAATTTTAGGTTTTATTTGTGCCCAAGAGTCTAAATATTGTATTCCCCTTTGAAAGTATTGGAAAAAGGAGTGTTTATGTATCACTATTGCTAGTTTTTCTCCCATAAATTGGGTTCTCCATGGTAAAAACTTAATGTCTTCTTATTGTAGTGTATATTGCTCTCACTTTTCAGCCAAGTGAATCATTGTTTAGTTTCTTACAAGTTAGCCACACATTGTGTGGTCAATTGGATTGGTGAAACCACCCTCATGAAAGATGTTGAAGATTTAAGGGTCAACACATGGAGGTTACTACATTAATATAATTCCATATGGATTCTTGACTCCTAGGAAAATGGTTCAACTCTTACAACTACCATTATTCTTTTTAGATGAGTGGAAACAAAGGGGGCACCTATAGGAGTTGAAACACATTATATGGATGGAGGGCTTGAGCATTCAATATGTGATTTTTGTTTTGTTTTGTGATAATTGCATGAATTAAAAAACATCCTTATTTGTATAATTTCTCATAGTTGTGGATCTTTCTCATGAGCCATTAGTTTTAATCAATGAGAAGATAAAATTTAGTCATTACATAATTAGTTAATTTATAACTTCTTATAACTAGATTCCAAAGATATCACTAAATGTTGGTTTAAAAATTTTCATATTACGAAATATTTGTGGATTTTTATCTATATTTTTAGAATCATCTCATCAAACATTAAAAAATAATTGTTTAAAATTAATTTAAAAGCATTTGCAATCAATCATAAACAATACAAATCTTTAAGATAATTTCTACTTAAATTGCTTTTCAGATTAAGATTAACTTCCTCATTGAAAATATCTAAGATAATATCTACTTAAATTAATTTCTAGATTGAGACTAACTCCTTTATTCCAACAATTAGAGAAATAAGTGGATACTATCAAAGAAAATTAAGAAAGCATCAATAAAGTTTTGAAGGAAATTATTGCCTTAAGCAAAGAAACTATGGAAAACTCATCCTACCACTCTGTATGTGCTTGAATTTGAGTTGGAAAAGAGAAGAGCCAAGCAATATTCTGATCAAATCAACACTCCTTAGTCTGGCCCAACTAATATAACTCAGGCCAAAAGGCAGGATGCTAAGGGTAAGGCTATTGCTTAGACAATTTCCTCCTCAAGAAATGATGGTGTATAGGTCAACAAGTCTATGGAGACAACCTATGAAGAAAAAATGGGTTTTCTAAATCATGAGTGGCAAGCCATTAGCAGCCTAAAGATTCTTGTCAATAAGTAACTAACTTCCTTTAGTCTTTTACTATATTTGTTATTTTTGTTGGTTTGCATTATTTAAGTTCACTTTTATTTTTGTTTAATTGGTTTTATTCTCACTCCTTGAGAGAATCATTTTGATCTCTCTCTTGGTTGATTTGCATATGGGTCTAGACCCTTCCTGTGTTTTTACCTTAATAAAAAAGTACTAATAGAATTAGGGTTGAAAATGATAAATATAAGCAATAAAAGAAAAATAAGACGAGATGTGCCATAAAAATTTGATAAATCTTTCAATTGATAGTACAAAACATATAATACAAAATATTATTACATTTAAAATCACATAGGTAAACTTAAAATGTAAAAATCAAAAAGTTAATACTACAAAAGGAAATTAAGCACATATAAGACAATGTTTACATCTAACATGAACCATAGAACATTATATTAAATAATTTAATGATATTTAATTATATTCAATTTAAGGGGCTAAGGCTAACAAGAAAGGATAATGCAATAGCTTTTTGAATTGAAAAAGGATCTTAATGCAAAGCCAAAGGTACTATTTATATAGTTAAAATATGGGTTGATTGCATTAAAACTTGCCACAAATTATATAGATGTTGTGCTATCACACATAATGAGCATCACAAAAGAATATCAAACTATTTATATGACATACTTAAGCCTCAAAATTTCAAATATATTATTTGTTCAAGTTTGAAATATTACTTTTCTTTGCAATCAATTTTATTCTAGTAATGCTCTTTATATCCACTATCAAATAATTTTATTTTTTAATTATGGCCCCTTATAGATTCTTATTCGATCTTAATTCCTCTCGGATTCTCCATACTCTTGATTACCATGTTGCTTCTTACATTTTCCTCATTTATTTTAGCATTATCAACTTTGTTCATGGGAGACTGACTTTGAAATGGATTGTTTGGGATCAAGCTTAATTTGTATATCATATACATTATAGTTTTTGATTCGACTATGTATCCCATACTCGTTGATGTTTTTGAACACACTTATACCTTTTTAGCTCAAGTTGACACACACACACACACACACACACCTTAACTACCCAAGCATTGCACACCATTTTTTATATCAAACTTGAGATCAATGTTAGGAATAAGGTCCTGTTGACATTTTACCTTGTATATTATAAAATTTTTGAATCATAGTTTTTACTTGATCATGTACTTATATATTAATTTATAAATAAATATAACATGCATTAATTTGTAAAAAACATATGGGTGGAATGGAATCATGCCTTGAAAACTCTACGTGAGAAACCATGAGGAAAATATAAAGGTGTTCAAATTGATAAGTAGTTAGTACAACTCTAGTGAGAGGAGGAGGTGGGTGTTTATTAGAGTGCTTACCCCAATCAATTGAGAGGACTTGATCATTGGATACTGGATCCCAAACAATAATGGTACCATCACCCTCTTTATCTTTGTCTTTATCTCAGTCTTAGGAAAATATAAACAAAATAAAATTTAAGAGCCAACCAAGGGTAATTTTCATTGTCAGGCCACCTAGAAATACCTCTATCACGAGGTTGAGAAATTTTAGATTGGTCATGTATCTGTAAGGAGCAATCACATCCTCTTTACTAAGGAGAGCCATGAAACTGGTGTTTTGATCAAACATTGTGACTATAAACATATTTGTGTCCTCAAGGAGGAGCATGATCCCTAGTGAAAGAAGAGGATGGGATATGTGCAACAACAAATATAACATTTTCCCAATGCTCTACAAGAGTTTACAAGTGGGAAAACTCTATTATAACTTTATTAGCTTACACTTAAATGTATAACATTATATTAGAACACATCGATAATTTATATTATGTGGAGAAATGAGAGTCCAAATAAGCTCTAGAAAATAAAAAATTCTATCTTTCCATAAATTGAATAGAATATCCACTTTGTAAGCATAGAAAATTAAGGTAAATTTAACTGACCTTTGAGACTAGATACTTACAAGAATCATGTGTTGGGAGAAAATTTGAGGTCAAAATGGCTTGAAGAAGTCACAAATTAAGATCTAAGCATCTCGAGCCTACGAGAAGAACCATAAAATATCCTCGAGAGTTCCCAAATGTTTAAAAAATGGATAAAACATATTAAAAACAATTATATGTATCAACCAAGATCAAATGGGGAGATACTAATAAATGAGACACTAGGAAAAATGAGTAAGAATTAGGCTCCAACATTGTTGGCTAGACTATATGAAACTTGTGTTTGCATTGTGTGGTAGTGGATTAAGGATTCCACCTATCATTGAGCTATTGAATCATTTGTAAATATAGAGAAATTCATGAGAATATTTTGTGTTTGGATACAATTTCCAATCCTCTCACTATTATAATTAATCCTAATTTTGTGAATCATTTTTGGAGGAAAAAATGCCATAACGGTCTAAAAAGATTCATAATCCTAATTAGAAAGCTTGTACTTGGCCATAAATATAGGCCACAACATCTAAATTTTGGTGATTTTGGAGAAGAGGTTTAAAATGGAACAAATATCTCTATTAAAAACTTCAAGGAATAAACCTATGAAACTTTGGTAAGGGTCTATCGTATAAAGTAATCACTGGAGACCATTAAAGAGATTGATGGTTGATGGAAATCCTATTTGTAAACTCACCCCCATTCCAAAGAAGCCAAGGCTCAATGGCTTCCTAGGCTTTCTAGATACTCTTGACAATAAAAGTGCCCTTAATTTGAACTATCCTTCCTCTTGGGTGAACCTTGTTTTAATATTATTTGTTATCTTTCAATGGGATCAACAAACATTGGATTGAGGATTGAATGTGAAGATTAACGACTACTACACTTTTTAGGAAGTTACATTAATGTCAATATAAAAAAAGGTTCAAAAATTATGTTAGATTAAAACTAAGATTGACATGAGGTGTATTTCAAGAGCATTGCTCCTAATTTTAAGCATATAAAGAATGTACTTTTTAAACTATGATATATAAAAACTCAACTTTTGGGTTATGAAATTGTTTTAGGCAAAAATACAAATTCTAGGTTATTTGGCATTTCTAGGGATTCTTATTGTGTAGATATTTCCAAGCTCTATTTTTTTTTTAAAAAGTAGGCCCCAATGGCATCTCAAAGCAAAATTTATAGCCTCGAAAAGTTGAGCCTCTTGCATTGGAAATGTAAAAACATACATGACATAGAAATGAGCTATAAAAGAGATTTATATTTGGTGACCAACTTATGACACGTGTTATGACACATCATAAGATATATTTGAATGAAGATAATGAAGACACAATAGAATGCTCAAGTTGGTGAATGCATTATGAAACACTAATGGTAGGTTGAAGGAATATATTATTTTTATCTCGTGAACTCATCTTGGGATCTGGGTGTTGGTTTTCTAACTAGGTATTTGGGTGCTATTTTTTTGGGTTGTTTTAGCTTGTACTTTTGTAATTACCATTTGTTGGTTTTGCATACCACTTCTCCTATTTAGAGGATGCTTGAGATAGAGGTATTGATAGTGAATTTATAGGTATTGATAGTGAATTTATAGGTATTATTTTGCCACTAGAATTATTGTAAATCTTTGGTTGGTGATACTCTTGTAAAGGTTTGCCATGTAAGTGTATTGTAACCGTGTTTAAATTATTGAATAATGCATTGGGCTATTTTGGAGTGTGTTTTTTTTCTTGAAAGGATTTTACCATGTACACCTGTGTTGTGGTATAATTTGTTTATGTTTTATATTTTTTTTTTTTTTTTTAATTTTATCTGTAATTGTAAAGATCTAGATCTTGCATAGTACTCTCCTCTAAAGATTAGTTTAGGAAGCATTTTGCATACCTTGCCTCCCTTCATCTAATACTCTAGGTTTCTTATGATGTTGAAAGTCATGAAATGAAACTTCAATGAATGGTAGGTCGGTTGTGGAAGGAAACCAATTAAAATTATAAAGATGAGTAAGACTAAAGTCTTGGTAAGGAGACACAACTTCAAATAATATAATAAAATAGAATAGAAGATTTTTAATATTTGTGAGGCTAAAGATAGCCCAAGGAACAATTGACCCATTAGCTTTCTATATTGTTGAGATTTTGCTATTTCTTTTGATGATGAAGTCCCCTATTTCTCAATCTTCTCCTCTTTGAATAGATCTTGTAAAGAAATCACTATTAAACTAGTGGTGTATTTTTTTGGATGTCATTGTAAGCTTCACACTCTAAAAGAAATAATTTCTGTAACTCAACTATTTGATATGTGGAAATGACACATACTCTCTCCTCCCATTGTTCTTTTGATCTCTTCCATATACCTATTTCATATTGAAGATGTTGTGAGATTATCTCAATTGAGCTATGACCATCTTAGTTCTCCACTCGAGATTTGCTTCTATAGAGGCCTTTTGGTGATGGTTACACATGGGGTTAAATTCATCAAGATAATATTTCCTCTTTCTTTTAAATGCCTTTTCCCACATAGACTTGTATAGTTTATCCACAACAAATGTCTTTATTTCTTTGTTATTTTTTGGTCATGTATTCAAGTTGAAGTTTCATTTGTTCATCCAAATAATTAAAAATATATCATACAATTTTTGAATTAAATTGAAGCTTAGTTTTTTTGTTTGAGTTGGTGATAGATAAGATTCAAACACTTGTACCCATTTATTGATGCTTAGGTTCAAACCATGACCACTAGTGAGGCCCTTTGAGTTATTACCCCCAACATTTGTTACCATACTGATCACATCCAAGATGAATGTGATCACACCAACCTAGAGACTTCTTCAACTATAAACAATAGTAGGTAGGTGTACTAGCATGAAAATCCTACTCTCATATATGAATGTTAAACACCAAATACCATCACCTCTACATACATGTAAAAATATTTGCTTAATTTAAGTCGACATAGATTCAAACCTAAACTTGTCAAATCCAATACATTTCAATTAAGTTAGAGCTTAGCCACTAATGCATAAACCAAGGCTCCTCGAGAGTTTAACCACTAATACATAAACTAAAACTCCTCCACAGCTAACATTATTTTATTGAGTTTTTATCAATAATTATATAACATTCATTATTCAATACAATCTATTCTAAAACATATACTTCTCAAATTATAATTTCTTTAATATTGATTAATATTTTTTTAATGACTTAATTTTAAAAAAATAAAAAAAATTATCAATAAAAAAATATTTCGAACTTTTTAAAAAAACTCTAGAGAGAATTGCTGTGACTTTTATCTTCTAAACTACCTACTTGATCTCGGACGTTATTAAAATCCTCCATTCCGTTTCTTGCCAAGCAAGAGATGATAAAGGACGCCTCAATCGCTAGCAGGCGGTTGACGCGTACATGGAATGAAGCTTTTGACCCAAATGCTATAAGATTTAGGCTGTAATATATATATGGGTAAAAGGGCTGCCAGTCAACCAAGGCTAGGCGACAAGGCAGTGAAATAAACAGTCCCAAGTGGCGTAGGTCCCACTTAACATACGAACAACCAGACCAGATCACCCACTCGAGGCCGGCGTTGGCTCTGGGCTCCACTTCTCCCCACATTACGGATTAGTGACAAAAATTAATCCTAATTACTTAGGTATTGTAAGAGGTAAATTGTATAGTAGGAACGAAGGATCTCTAATTTCCGCATTTCGATAAAACTTTTAATTCTACCTGTTCACTTTTCTCAGATTGCATTTGTTCCGCTTTTGGGGTTTTTTTTGGTACTTGAAAAGATTATACCGTTTGCTTTTGTTTTGAATTAAAAGTGCAAGTACTATCCAAATGCCAGCAATTATCACGTACCCTACTTTTCATCAGAGCTTGAATTAACCGTGGAAAATTAAAATTTGGTCGAGTTCTGATTTCTAGAATTTATGGATTGGGCTGCAACAATTCCCCTGGGCTTTGCAGTTGTAAGGATGGATAAGGATGGATCTGTGAAATGTTTGTCAGTTGTGGAGGAGGAAGATTAATGGTCGAGTACATTGTGGGTTATAGTTACGCCTTGGTTATTTATTCAGCATCATAGCTTTCTCAGTAGTTGATTATGGTTTTGCTGGTTGCCTTCTCGCCCATATCAAATGCCCATGGCCCAGCGAGTTTATCAAGCTTGGAAAGGCAATAACGTAATGCCCACAACCCTTCTCATATGGTTTTGTTTGTTCTTTCCTGCATTATTTTTCTTGGGAAGTTTTAATATGAATGGTTGCAGCAAGATTACTCACTTTGAAACTAGCCTGTATGAATATAATCATATTTCTTTTAGTTGATGTGCAATCAGTAGGAGAGACTGAGTCGAAGGAGTTGTTGTCTGATGGTTTTACACAATCTTTATTTTATTTTATGTGCAATCAGTAGGAGAGACTGAGACAAAGGAGTTATTGTCTGATGGCTTTAGACAATCTTTCTTTCATATATGTGCAATCGATACGGGAGACTGTGTCGAAGAAGTTGTTGTCTGATGATTATGGGGGCAGTCATAAGAGTTGGAAATTCCTGTCACCTAGGCTTTAATTCCACTTTACATATGGCTGAGGTTGTTCTGTAACAATTGTGGGGAATGTGTCTGTGTGACCTTTGTTTGCAGATATTTAGAATGTGGTTCAAGCTTACTGCACCTTGTGTCGGCTGAAAGTAAACAATCAGCAGGGCGTCATTTATTTCAGGCTCCAAAGAAAGAACAACATGTCGGCTGTTTAAGCTCTTCTTTCTGTGTTGTGTTAATTTTACTGGACTATGACGAGGTTGTTGTTTACCAATGGTGGATGTTCTTAGAGCTTGATAAATATTTGCAAATCCTAAGACTGTAGTCCAAGCTTACTCCACACTTTGCTAAAGGCTGTTTGTAAACCTCAACTAAGATTTAGCAAGAAAGTGAATTCAATAGAGGATAGATAGCAATTTAAAGAGAAAATGTTTTAGGGATCTTTTTAAACCAGAGTCTGTCCCTTTGATTCTATCTGCTCTAGCCTTAATAGAACAATGGAAATCAGTAACTTGGTCTGCTGACGAATAACCATAGTACATACCTTACAAATGTAAATCTTTTCGTGTGTATTTTTGCTGGATCAGACTTTGTCATTGCTTTCAATGGTTTCGTGAAATAGATTACCAGTGGCCTTTTATATGGTAACAATTCAAATTCAATCCTCATTTCACTGTTCACATGAACACTCCAGAAAAAACACAAATTTGAGGATAGAGGATACAGGAGATTGTATGTAGATGCCGCAAGACAGTTTTTGAGAAATATCATAGCTATTGGAAGATTAGGATTTCTACATGTATGGACCCTTAACAATAGCAGACATGACGTCATTTAGCAGAATATAATAATTTCCGATGGTTATAGACCTTATATTCAAAAGAATCATTTAGTATACATGGGCACACGGTATGGACAATCTCATTATTATGATGCATATCTAAATCCTTCAATTTGACCGAGGCTAACTTACAGGCAAATATTAAGAGCTAATTCGATATTTTAATGTCTGTGTAAATGAAGTATCCCACCCCGTTCTGTGATACTTGCTACTGAAAACTCCCTGACTGATTTTTTGTTTATTTGTGTGTTTTTTTGCCTTTTTTGGTTTTTTGCAAAATAAGATGCCAGGAAATGCAAATATATATGTATATACAAATGCAATAGAGAGAAACAAAGCAAATACAAATATCACTTTCAAATCAGATATATTTAAGAAGGCTTTTAGATTGTCTGATACCTGGGATAGCCATAGCTAGTTGAAATGCAAATCTGGAAATGATTATCAGCAGCTGTTAAACCCTCATTAATGGATGCCAAGCATATAAAATCAGGTTTTTCCACCTCTGAAATGCATTGGAATGAGTGCTATGACCTGGCCGCCCTCAATGGAGATGATTTCAGCCAATAATCTTAGGCGTTTCAGCCTAGGAGCAAAACGCCATGCTTCTGGAATTGTACGGCCAAGCTAGCAATGATTTGTACGGCTTGGCAGAGATAAGGAGTACGGCCCAGCAAGGTATAATCAGCATTAACACAATCAGCCAGCAATCAAACTTCTGATCTCAAACAAACATTCACCTCAAACCTTGAAATAAACTTACAATTTGCACAATGTGACTTCTGAAGCAAAGCCACCTATTAACTGCAACCTTTGGGTGATATTCCACACCTGTGGGAAGCACAATCAGAGAGAAATCACGTTCTCCATGATGAATTTGTAGCAAAACCCTGGTTTCACCTCTCAACAAGAATTCACCAATTTTCATAACTGTTTGAATGAATAATCAATAAACAATGCTTTTTCAAAAGCCTTTTATACCTCCATGAAATGGCACAATTTCCCAAGTAGATTTTGCTCATTAAAATATAATAAAAACATTTGCTTTTGTTGACTTTATAATATAACTTCACTTGGACGCTTTAAACCATGACTTTATTATTTGACTTTTATATCATTAAATGATCCCTTTATAATAAAGTCAAATAAGTCATTATTATATTCACTTATAATAATTAATTATTATTAAAGTATTACTTTAATAATAGTTATAATATCACAACTCCATCAATAATCATCATTTACTGAATTTGACAGTGCGAGGAGGTAACCCACTAAATCCTCTGTTCACCCGGGTGCCTTACCAAAAATAGTAAAACTAGACCCCATCAACTGAGTGACTTACTAAAAATAGTAAGTATGCAAAAACTGAGTCCAAATCATCCCTAGAAGGCAAACCCTGAATAACACCAAGTCCCTAAGAGGAAAACACCACAAACTGCCATCGGAAGAACTTGATAACTCCCACATAGGACCCTCTGATCAACAATATTAGCCTATGAGGGTCAGATGATAGGCTAATCCATCAAGAAACTGAAGCGAGCTAAGAAGGGGACATTACAGTAAATGTAGTGGAGTTGGTAGAGGGTGTAAGAGAAAAGGCATAACTCCTATAAATGATTGTTAAAGTGATCCAAAACCCTGATGTAGAAGTTGTGTGGGTGATAAGAGAGCCAAGAGATTCAGCAATAGCGTGAACAAGAGCTCGAGACAAAGATTGTTTGGGTTTTAAATAAGTTTATGAGCTAAGGTTATAGATGTATCCAATAAGCTACCAAGTGACACTCTTAGGTGTTAAGATTGTAAAATAGAGGGATGGATAGGGACCAACTAGTCTAAAATTGCAGAAATTAGCAACTCATCATGCTGTAGGACTTAAATGTGCCCCCAGTTAGCTTATTGGATTTATATATAACCTCAGCCTGGAAACTCATCTTAACAAAATACTGCTGTTTTTTCTGAAATTTTTTGGTAAGTGGCATGGAACCACCAGACACCTTCCCTCAGGTCCTGAAGCATGATGAGTTGCTAATTCTGCAATTTTAAACTAGTTGGTCTCTATCGATTCCTATTTTTTTATGTTTATAAGACCTAAGTGGGTCCCCTGTTAGCTTATTGGATTTATATGTAATAGTGTAACTTTAGCCTGAAAACTGATCTTAACAAAATACTACAGTTCTCTGAAAATCAGTAGTGAGTGCCTCCACTAGAAAGAAGCCCTCCTTTAGGTGCCGGAGCATGATAGATTGCTAGTTTCAGCAATTTAAGAGTAGCTGGTCCATATCATTCCCTTTTTTTAATGATTGTAGACCTAAGTGTGTTCCTTGTTAGCTTATTGGATTCGTATATAACCTTAGCCCAAAACTCTTCTTAACAAAATATTACTGGTTTTTCCAAAAGTCAGTGGTGATACCAATGAAGGTCTCCTAATAAGGTAGGTTAAGAGCCAGGAAGGTGGGAAGTCTTGGAATGTAATGGAATCTTTGTACAAAGCAGACATTCATTGTTGGGGGTTATTCAAAAATTATAATCATAAGCTAACGATTAAATTAGAATGATATTTCACTCTAAGAAGAGATGTGATCCTTAATTGCTTATAGTAATGGCAGCCTCAGATGAATTTTAGTCTTTTAAATACTATGTTTTTTGATTTGAATTGTTTGGAGGGAAGTACTGACTGAAATGAGTTGTACTCTTATGAGAAGACTCTGAAAAGAAAAGAAAAGAAAAGAAAAGAAAAGAAAAGAAAAGAAAAAGAGCAGCATAGGATGTTAGAGACAATATCTATGCAAAAATATAAAGATAGAATTTGCTGTAGTTTGTTGGTTACATTGTTAAGGGATATGGTTTAATTTATTTTAAGTTATTAAAAGTTAAAACAAATAAAGGCATACATAGGCTACAAAATATTTGTTATAGGAATTTTTAGATTGCGTTGTTATCAAGCAAAGATTAGTTTTTTTTAAGATTGCTTTCTAATGAACCAAATAATAGTTATTTTTAGAGAAGGTTTCCTTGTCTATAAATATGGCAAGGCATATGTACTAAGAACATGATTACTTGGGAAGAAATAATGCGATTTCATACTTAATTGGAGATTAGTTGTATTCAAAACTGGAAGCGCTTCATCTATGAGTTTGGGCTGTTCTGTTTGTTGGTTGCGATCGCAATAGAGTTATTCTCTGTATAAAGTTTATTTTTAAATCTGATTCCCTTGACATCTTGGAAATTTATATTTCGGAATTTTATAGACATTTTTCTTCTCTAAAATGTTCAATATCAGTTAAAGTTTATCTAGGTCCAAAAAAGGTATTGGAATCATTCTAGACAAGCTTACATCTTTTTTGATCACCTAAATGATGAAATAAAGGGATATGTTGAGGTTCTTAAACCAGCTGTCATAGATGGAGCTATAGTATAAATTAGATCGTATCAAAAAAACTCCCAAAAGAAAGACCTAAAACAAGCAAAATTACACACTTCCTAAGAAGCAGCTTGGTTTAAATAGAACAACATCCAATATTGATATTGAATGGTCACCTAATGTTGGAGTGGGTGCTACAAAAGCAGCTAGAAAATATTTAAGGAGTCTAGGTCATTGTTTCTCATGCAATGAGAAGTGGGCTAATGGTAATGGGTGCATGGCTAATGGACATTAATATTTTGAAATGTTGGATGAGTCAAGTAGCAGCAGGGATGAAGAAGCTCAGATTGATGCAGGTATGCGATCACAAGAAGATGTACATCTTCAAGAAGGCCAACTGATCAGCCCACTGCTATAAGAGTGGTATCTTCTCACCATACCTTGAAAGTAGTGGGATGAAAATGGAGATGAGTTAGAGTGTTGATTGACTGGGTAGAACACATAATTCCATAGATTCTAAACTAACACATATTTCTGATGGAATCAATAGGACTTGTGAGGAGCATAGTCGAAAAAAATTGTGTTTACTCATCTGACTTGTGAGGAATTGTGAGCCGAAACCTGGGGTGAGTTACTTGCAGTATTACTTGGGGCCAAGTAATTTCATAAAACTTGCTGCAGGTAATACTTAATGGTGTGCAAAACACACTGGTTAAATTACCAAAACTTGCAACTATGTCAAAAAACTCGGCTGGCAGCTTACAAACACGATTCTCATGAAGGTTTTTTCATGTTTAATGGGTTTGTTTGTGGGCATTGAACAAAATTTGGACAGATTTCTGCTGAGTGCTGAGGCTAGTCAACAGGTACCAGCATCACCATTACAACAACTTGATCATTAACTGGGCTTTGTTGCATTGTACCATGACAGTTATTCCCCCATGCTCACCTTCTATAAATAAGAGATGATTTGAAAAACTAAGAAAGCTGTCTGTTCCTAGTCGTATGTTACTGATTTCACTTAATGCTGTATGGTGCTTGCTGCTTCACAGGCTTTTGTAATATGACTTGTATATCAATAGAAACATTTTCTTTTATCAAAAAAATTGGTCATTGATTTCAGTTATGTTCACAATGGCTATATGTCCAAATGCATTTACGTTTTTGGATTATTTAGTAGCTGGAAGCTTCCTAACTGCGCCATGAATTCCATGGGCATTGTCTTAATAAATTCCCTCAACTCCTGTTTTGTGATGATGATTTTGTGTCTTACCGGTATGATGATTTGGATATGGATTGATTTCTAGTTTTTTTTAATATTCTTAATGTATTTTTGTATATATTATAATTGATTTTGGAGTTTAAATGGGACAAGTTTAGTTTTGTAATATAATAAGTAATCTTAACACCGCTGATCATGGATATGCAATTTTTAGTGATATTGAAACTGAAGTTCATACATATTGAGCTTATTTTACAGTGTATGATGTGGATTGAAGTCTAATTTTAATCTATACATGAAGAAGATCAATAATATCAATATGTTATAGAAATTCAGTAATATGCGTGTTTTTGAAAAATATTTAAAATAATTTTAGTGTTTTTTTAATGTTTGATAAATTCGCTTAGTTATTGCTGAGTTTTTCTCCGATATTTTTTTAAAAGGGATAAACAGAGCTATGAACCAGTGAGGTCACAAACGGGGGACCTCATCCCCAACACAAACACTCAACAATAACACCCCAACGGGGTTTCAACCTTGGTGGCAAGAACAACAACACCACATTTAAACCATCACACTATGCCAATATCGACTAGTTTTTCTCTGAGCTTTTGCCGAGTACCAAGTTTTTAATTTTTTTGCATTAGTTGAGTTATTGCCAAGTTTTTCCCTGAGCTTTTGTTGAGTTGTGAGTTTTATTTTTTGCATTAGCCGAGTTATTGCCAACTCTGAGTTTTTCAACTATGGTGAGGAGTATGTTGAGGGTATGAACCTTGGTATGGGATCTTATCTAATGAGATCTGATTTCTATAATATATCTAAGTTATTGGTTTGGGTTTGGATATGTAGATACCACACATCATTTTTTGGGGGGCTAAGTTTGTTTTGTGTTCATCCATTTAAATAAATATAAAAACCATAAATATATAAAATTTTCTACCTAAAAATAAGATTAAGTTTATAATACTGCATAGCATCATATAAAAAACAAAACCATCATAAAGATTAAATACACTACTTCAATGTCAAATTTTCAAACTCAAATGTCATGATAGATATTCATTGTTTACTACTAAAATAGTAAAATCAGCAATTAGTATCATATGGGTCTTCCAAAAGATCATCATTATCATTCACATTAGATGGTGTAGGGAGATTAGAAAAACCACAAGAAGTGCCATTGGCACTCACAATAAAAGTATGTTGCTGGATATCTAACTCCAAAAATGAAGAATGTTGGGAAGTGAAAGCATCCAAGCTAGTATGCTTGTTTTTGCAAAAGAAGGCACAATTTGGAATGCATGTACACTAAGTCCTTTGCCTTTATTGATTTCAATTTGTTGTACTTTATTTAGTGGATGAAGGAGTATGCCCTTGAGTTTTGCTTAGATGAAGATGAATTGATAACCTGTTGAGGTGATTTAGAGACTGAGTTAAAAAGTTATAAATGAACATTGAAATTTCAAACTTGAAAATGTTTTAGATAAAAAAATAAAAACTTACTTGTTATAAAACTTTGATTGTAAGAGGCTGTAGGTGCTAGAATGCTTGGCTATGGAGGTGCCACCAATTGTGAGTATCCTTTTTAAATTTGTCACAAAGAGTGGACGTACTTTGATCATTAGAGTGTACAAAATCAACAATCTCATTGGTAACTGCATCCTTCAAATTAGGATCAGTGAAGAGTATATCAGATTTTGGCTTGTACCTTTTGGTAACTTTTAAATCTTTGTATGGTGCAACCCATATCGACAAAGCAAGGATATCAATATTGTAGTATTTTGTAGTCAATGCAAAGGTAAGAAGATGTAGTGGGATGATTATTTTGTTCCACGGCTTAACAATAACTGCTTTCACCTATTTGAAGAAAGTTTCTTTAGGATCTTGCTCTTTTTCTTTAGTGTTTCAAATGGTTTAATTGACACTTTTAGGGTTAGGGCTTACATTTTTTTGCTTTTCAGTCAAACATAATGTCAAAAAAGGGAGTTTTTTAGTTTTTATCCACATGTTCTCCTGGGTTCATTCCAGCCAAATCTGGGCTTGTTTGACATGGTCCTAGATGTCTCCATAGGTGCTTCAAATCAAAACCTAGACCAGGTTTGAATTGGACCTGGATTTGGTTAGGTTTTTCGATGAACTGGAAACATAGTAATATACCCTTTCAATAGTGCTGATATGGTTTTGGGCATAAATGGCTTCACTGACTTGGAAAAAATTGGATGAAATTTAAAGAGTTGTATTTGAAATTCATGCAAGAAGATAATACAAAATTAGATGGTTTCAGCCCCTTGAATGCTCCATCATATCAACCAATAGTCTGTTAAAGAAAATCAATCAAGACACCCAAGTCATATAATCAGTTGTAAGAGTTTGAACAGTTCAAAGAGCTTGCATACTTCATTTAGTTAAAGAAAACTAGCATATATCCAGCCTGCACAACGGATATCACAAGGGTACCTAGTGGAGTTTGGAGGCCTTACTATGGCTTGTCCACCTAATAGGGTTCAAGAACATTTCATAGAGCTGGGAAGGGACATAAAATTCAAAATGATTGCCCCTAGTTGACATCCCAATTTGTTCAAGGTTAAAATTGAAAAGGTTGTACATGAACTATTGTAGTTGGGGTTTATTGCTCCCAACAAAGGCCCATTTCCGGTATTGGTGGTATTGATTAATAAGAGATTGTTATTTTTGCATGTGCATTGATTATTGTGCCCTAAATATTAAGATTATAAACAAGTGATTTCCTCTTCCTATTGGACTAGTTGATTCATGAGTTGCATTGACCAATTGTCCTCTCCAAAATTGACCTTAGATGTGGCCACCATTAGATTAGGATGAGATATGATGTTACACATTAAATGGAATTTAGGATATACCATAGGCACAAAATATTGGTTATGCCTTTCTATATTTCAAGTGTTTTGGCAACTCTTTAAGCCACCTTGAATAATGTATTTTATCCTTGCCTCAAGAAATTTGTTTTGGTATTTTTTGATGGTATCTTGGTTTATAGCAAGGATTTGTAGCAACACTTAACCCACTTTGAGATTGTTTTGGATAACAAGATTTAATGGTCTATTTATGAAAGAAATTTTGGTTTTGGTAATCCTAAATTACTATATTTGGGACATATTATCTTTAGATATAGACTCAAAGTGGATGATTCCACAATTCATGATTCATGAAATTAAGGAATGGCTAGAACCAAAATAACTTACTTAATTGAGAGGGTGCCTAGGATTATGTTATTATTGTCGTTTTATTGAGGGATTTTTTCACCTCTTGTCTTTGCTTTCAAATTTGACCATGAAAGATTTATTTGAATAGTCAAAATTAATTTAGTGAAGCGTTTATAAACCTCAAGGAAATAATGGGCACTTGTCCCATCTTAGTGATTCCATATTGCTCTCTGCCATTTGTAGTTTTTATAATTATATCCTTACAATTTTTTTTGTAATTTGTCAAGTTTCAAAGCTAAAAAATTGTCTTTTCCTAGTGCAGGAGCACCTACACCTCAACCTCCATTTTTGATTCTTTGATGGTGAATAGGTTAGAAAGAGTATTTTTGAGTCTTTTGAGTGTTTTTCATCTTCAATAAGTTCTAATAAGACCATTGGATAGGTTCTAAGTTGAGTTTTTGAGTTTTGAGTCAAAATGTGCAACAATGCAATCTTGCACTAAAAGTTGCTTTTGTAGCCTTTGAAGGCAAAAACATGAATTTGTATGTAAGTGTGCAAGGTTTGGGGTCTTGACAATGTAATAAGGCTGTTTCAAGGTTATTTGTATGGTTTTTGAGGTCATAGGTCTTTAGTATTGAAAGTTGCTCCAAAATTGCAAGTTTGTAAGTTGGTGTAATTTCACCATAATGATGTAATTGCACTAACCAACAGTTCCCTCTTTTAAAAAATTAGTTGAGGGCTGTTGGGGAAGGTGGGAGAATGTTTAAAAATCCTCCCTTGGGTCGAGGCTGGGCGGTTGTTCGCAGTTTTGAAGTTTTGAAGCATTTAATAAGAAGAAAACTCCTTTTTTTCCAGTTTTAACAGCATTTTTGACTGTTCTTTCGATTGGTACGGCCTGTAGCAGCATTGTACGGCCCTCTAATTCATATGGTTTGCTAGAGGGGAGAGTCTTCTTTCTTTTAGCAGTGATTTGAGTTAATTTCATTAAGAATTGAGCAAGTTACGTCCATTTTACTGTCAGAGGGTCTGAAATCCTACAAAACAAGGGTTTGTTCACAAATATGTTCATAATTCACCATTCCACCATAGGAAAATTCTGATTTTTGGTGGAATGGTGGATTTAAGGGTCCTTTACATGCTGCAATTTGTTTCAGATTGGAAATTGGAGGTTTGCAAAATTTATGTGATGCCCTAGGTCTGGTTTTTGCCTTGTACAATCCAAAATGTGATCATTTGAATACATTATTTGTTGATTTTTGAGTATTTGAGTAAATATAATGGATGGAAAGCATGGAAAAGGTCTTGGGGAACCTGTTGAAGTATTTTAAAGGCATTAGGGGTGTTGGGGTGTGCCTTGACAAGTTGATTCCTTCTTTGCACAAGCCAAATGAAGCCTTTTGGTGGCTTGTAAATTAGTTATTTGATACACCTGCTCTTGGTGTTTGGTTCTATGCTTTTGGGGATTTGTAAGGGTCTATGTAAGAAGTCTAAAACATGGTTTCTTTCTCTGTTATTTGCCTTTAACAAAGTTTTATCATGACTTTCCTATTGGTGAGTGCTAGAAGGAATGCATGGATAGTATGGCAGCAATGGAGGAATGAGAGTTCCTATGAGCAACGTCTGGTTGTTCATGTTTTGTCATCTTAAGAGTGTCCAAATCATCCCCAAGTCCTGTGGTGATGTCTAGTTGTGTGAGTCAAGTTGTATGATCAAATTGTCTTATTGAAGGGTATAGTTGAACAAGTGTGTCAAGTTGGGTGCTTCCCCTGCCACTCTACGTCATTTCCATAAATTCAAATGGTCATATTTCAAAGTTTTGTCGTGTTTGTTTGTTTTACATTCTATTGTTTCTATTTGTATCTTTGTTGTTCAATAGATATGACCTTCGAGCATATCTACCAAAGCAAATAATGGAGTTTAATCAAAGATTAAGTGATTTTAAAGTTGAAATGCAACTCCAATTTTGAATATACACCTAAATGAGGGGGTGCACCTCACAAGAAGAAAGTTTTTGTTAGAGAAGTTTGCTACTTGGCAAGAGGTTAAGGATGCACCTTTGTGAATGAAGCAGCGTTTCAAAACTTGTGAGAAGTCTCATTATTAGGTGTGCACTTGATAAGGTACAATGAGGTTGACTTGTCATAAGGATTGATTCCCATTGATAGGTGCACACATGGCTAACTTTGAGTATTTGATAAACAAAAATGCATTGTTAGGTGTACAACTAACAAGGAAAACATGAACACAAGGTTAGGATTGAAATCATATATACAAGTGCACACTTGATGAAGGAAATTGGTTTTCAAAATTAGATTCTCAAATTACTTTGTGATGTGCATACCTTAGTAAGGGTATTTAATTTTCAATTTTTAAAAATAAAAGTTGTAAGTTGAGGGGCATGCCTAAAATGAGAGAATTGAAGTTTGTTGTACCCAAAATTAAATTTTTGCTTCAATAAGGCATTTTGGTAAAAATGGTCTAAATCTTGTAAAATTGTTGTCAAAAGTCAATTTTAGGTCAAATGAAGCATGGGCCTTTTGTGGGTTTATTGTCAAGAGGATACTTGCAAATTTTGAAAATTAAGGTTTCAAACCCCTATTTTTAGGAAAACCCTAAAAAATAGGGCCTTTCTAGAAATGACTCAAAATGATTTTGATAGGTTAATTTCACTTCACCATCACACTGGTCAAGTTAGAATCATCAAAAAAGTCAGTTTTGCTCTGGCAGATTTGTTTCACCTTTTCAGGAGAAAAGATAGGACCTCCGAGGTCAACAATGGTAGATGTCCAGTACGAGGTATCAAGATCTAAGCTTCATATGTTGCACAAATGAGTCTATGGTGAAAGATGTTTCATGACAGAGGGGAATTTCAAAAGTTGAAAAATGCAAAAAAAAACTAAGTCTGGAAGATGCACGCCTTGTCACAAGGGAGATGCCTTTGCAGTCAACTCCTTGGTCAACTTTTCAAATGACCGTGCACAATGGTGAATGTAATCACAACGGTGAAAGCGGTTGCATCGTCGATAGTGCGGTCAACCTAGTTAAGCAACATGGTGAATGCAAAGCACGAAGAGGGGTGAAATCCTTCAGAAAATTGATAACACTAAAGGCAAAAGTGCCCTTGCAGGCCAGGGGCGCCCATGAATTCAAGAGGCCAATTGCAGTTGTTAGGAATTGCAAAACTAGTCGTCTTCTTTAGAATTCTGCTAGCCTTTCGACGGATCGTCAAGTAAATTCACTAGATTCATCAAACATTGGCAAATGAAGGCAGAGGCGGAAGATGTTGAAAGCAAGAGTCATAAAAAATAGCAGTCAATCAAGGGAAAAGCGCCCCTGTAGGCCAGGGGAACCCAGAGAAGAAAGCAATCAGATGTCAGTTTTTGGATTGGTTATCTCTAGATGATCCTTCTCGATTCAGCCCAGCTTTGCAACGAATCTTTTCTCCAGTCCATGAGACCTACCAAACGGCAATAGTTGTTGATCAAACAAGCACATGAAACGAAGAATAGATTGAAGTTCATTAGAGCAACTGCACCCATGTAGGGGCGCCCAGCCTTTTGAGCAACTAGACAGTTTTTAGCAGATGTCTTCTCCAAGGCATCTGCTCAGAATCCTTCTAGCTTCACGATGAATCCAGCTGCTAGCTCACGGGACCTGTGAAACACTCATAAACGAAGATCAAGCGGGAAGTGCTGAAAGTCAAGGCAAGTTGAAAAGCGTGAAAAATTGGCTGTGTAGAGGAAAATGCACCCTTCTAGCAAAAGGTGCCCAACTTTTTGGAGCACCAGATGCAACTTTCGTGCTTTGCAGCTTCCAAGAAGTTATTTGTCTTGATCAATCTTCGTGATGAGACCATCAACAAATTCAATGGAGTAATCAAACATCCGGTGACGAAGACCAAATTGGAGCATTTCGTAAAGGGTTACAAGGTGAAAATTATGTCTCAGAAGCACAAAAGCGGCCCTGCAAGCTAGGGGCACCCAAACTTTTGAGTCCTCTTAATCAACTTTCAGAGCTTGCAATACCAGTTATCCTTTTTGGAATTGAACTGGCTTTCCATTCAATATCTCAGCATGTTCACAGGAATCATCAATCATTGGTGATTGCAGATCAAAGCACGAAAGGTCAAGAATGGAGGAATTTGAAAATCTCTAAAAATTGGTTAAGTTTGGCAAGAGGAAGCACCCTTCTAGGAAAAGGCGCCCAAGGATTCAAGCCATCAGAACTAGTTTTTGAGGTTTTCAGCTCCTAAGAACATCTCTTCAGATTTGATCATACTTTGCAGTGAATTTGTTAGATAGGTCTCAGGATCAATCAAATGATTGGAATCGGGGATCCAATGAAGGCTGTTTATCAAGCAGAAGTTGAAAATCTTCAAAATATCCTAACAATGACAAGGTGGGCCCCAAAGTCAACTCCCAGTTGCAGATTTTGAAGACTTTCTCATGTCTAGGCGTCCCAAAATTGGTGGAGATTCTTTTAGTTAACTTTCAATCACGCGAGATAACTCCTCAATCAGGGTTTTGGCACCCTAACTGATGCTTACACCTCCAAATGCTATTTATCAAGCATCTAGGCGTCTTTCTTCATTATTCTTTGCAAGTTGTAGATCAAACACATTTTTCTTCACAAATGCCATTTGAAAGATCAAACAGAGGCCATTTTTAGTGTTCTTCGTATTTCCAGGTTCAGGTTGCACAAAAGGACATTTTTCAAGACTTCATATCTCAAGGCGTCATTTTTCGAAAGATCAAACAGAGGCCATTTTTAGTGTTCTTCGTATTTCCAGGTTCAGGTTGCACAAAAGGACGTTTTTCAAGACTTCATATCTTAAGGCGTCATTTTTCAAAGGCAACAGTTTATAACTTCCAACTTTTTCCCCCAAATTCTTCTACTTTTGTCTTAGGTTTTCTTGCATGCTCGAGCAAACTCCATTTTTTCATAGATCTGGCCTTTTGGGTTCATTCAGCACAAGAATGGCCACAAAACTCACGTGCTAGAATTTTTTAGAAAAGTTTCCTTGTTGCTTCCAATTTTTTGGGTTTTTGCAAAAAGTCTCTTTTTTTAGAAATTGACATTCTAGGTCTACTCAGCTCACAGGTGCCTACAAAACCCATGTGCTAGAATTTTCTGGGGAAAAATAGCTTCTGTTGCTTCTGCCTCTTAGAGGTTCTTGCATGTCCAAGAAAAAGCTGTTTTTTTGAAATTCTGACGTTCTGGGTCCATTTCAAAAGATATTCTCAACAAAACCCACGTATCAAAATTTTCCGTAAAAATTGCCTCTCAGGGAAGCTATTTTTAGCCTCTGTAGAAAAAGTTGTTCAAGTATAGTTGAGTGCCTAGTCATTCTTCCAAATTTTTAGTATGCAATTCTCTCAAGTTGAATTCAAGACCAAATCGGTCTTGCTTCATGATTTCCTCAAGACAGCTGACACCGATTTACATCGAGCACAGCCAAAAGTTGATTTGGACAAGCTGGAAGGCATAGATGGCATCACAATGCAAAATATTGAGCAATCTGGGTTGCTTGAGGCAGCCTTGTTTCCCATCTCAGTATAGAGCATCAAATTTGTAATCGCTTGTGTAAAGCATTACAACCCCACTTTGCGGGAAATCCAGTCAGCTGATGGGAGAACAATTTGCAATCTCAAGCCAAAGGATATCGAGAGATGCTTTGCTATTCCACCTTGTGCAAACAACTTGGTCATATCAATGGAGGAGTGTGAAAGGGCGTTCAACACGTCACAGGAAAAATGTTAGAAAGGTGGCTTAAAGGAAAAAGAAACAACTTGCCAAAGAATGTAGGATGTGGAGAATTTAGAGATGAGTACACAATCATGATCACTCTACTCAACCGTGTCACGGGTCAAGCAGAAGCAAACAAGTTTCAGCCGTGGATGTATTACATCATGTCTCAACTTGTCAACAACAAAGAACACTATGACTGACTTGCTTTGATCAGTGACATTCTCCACAACCAAATGACAGGTTTCTTCAAAGCCCACAAATTCCATATGGGTTCATACCTCGTATGTTTGATAGCCTTTCAAGGCCAGTTTAGAGGGTTGAATACTGTAGGAACTCTGGGCGCACAAAAGGTTCATGAACATTTTTCACAGCTTGAATTTTCAAAGTTAGAACGACACTTCAAGCGGGTGAATGACCTCATACTAATGCACACAGTGAGGGACCTTGATCATGAGTTACATATATGCATTTCGCTAGAAGCCAGATTGGCAATGGTAGATTGGGCCGATTGGTTCATCCAATTCCCCACGTTTACGTACATTCGCGTATATGATTACTTAGGTCATCCAACCATGTTACCCCGTTATCCATCGGATAAGGTGGTATTCATGGAGTTTCTACGATAGTTGCATAAAGTCCACACCTTTCTGCGCAATAAATGCAAGCCTACTGCCAACTTTCCTTTCGAAATGGGTATATACAAATGCAGATTAGTGGTTGACGCCAAGGCTATTAGCCATGAGATGACAAAGCTTAATCTTAAATTTCTCATTGAAAGGCACTCATACGATCCTTGGGGTCACTTGGCAGCTCGCCTTGGTCACCATTCTTCACATAAACCTTCCATGGAGGATTTTTGGTTTAGTTGTGAAGACGAGTTCAAAGTGCGTAGGTGCAATTACAACAGATTTACTCTTCCACAAATTGCTGATTTCTTGTCAGAGGATGTGGAAGGTTTATTGCATGATGATGGGGAAGTCAAACTTCCCACATATTTCAGAGATTAAATTTGACTCGCAGCCACTTCGATTCGCTGATTGGTACGCCAAGGAAAGCACATCCATTGAGGAAAGGACAAACAGGGTTGTAAGGCACATCAAGCTATTCTTGGATAGCAAGAAGATGTGGAAGGTAGTTATTCCAAATATAGAGCCGCCATCGGTTACAACCACACTACCTTCCAGTTCCAGGCTAAAACCCAGGGTTAAAGTGATGACCAATCCTCCAAAGGGTTCAAAGAACTATAGAGAGCCCATGCATTTGAAGGAAAAGATGCCAGTTGCTGATGTAAATCAGCAAGAGCCACAAAGAGATGTAGCGCTAGAAGTTGAGGTAGTGCCAAAAGTTGAAGCGAAACCTCTTACTCATCAGTCACCACTACAGCCGTCTCCAATTCATATTGACTTGGAGCTTGATTCTCTGATTCATGACATCTCCACACCAGCTCACTCATCAAAAGTTGATGAGACGAGAACTAATCCTTCCAGCGAAGTTAGTCGAGACTCTTCGTCTTGGCTTGAGAGCATCCTGGGGAGGAAAAGAAGAAAGCCTTCTTACTAGTTGGACTTCGTAGAGTTTGACAATGCCTACCAAGACACATTTGACAAGAAACTCAAGAAGCAAGTCCGCGTGGAGAAGAATGCTGAAAATGAGATAGTCATTAATATTGCAATGCCACCAATTGACAATAATGCTAATGAGGTTGAGGCCGATGATTTCACATTGATCAAGGCCAGCCTTGGTAGAAGTACACGACATGATGATGTAAGTCTCTTTGAGGTTGTAGCAGTAAACTTGAAGGAAAGAGTGGTTAGAGATGGTGAAGACAAAGCAACCCTCAAGGCTGAAAACCAGGAGCTTCGACAATACATCTCCAACCTCCTTCATGGTACTTCACATGTCATAGCTTTGCTCCCACAGATGCTAGAATTACCAACAAAACAAAATCAACTAAGTCAGTTGGTTGTTTATGCAAAACACCTGAGAAATTGGGTAGAAGAGTTCGTCACCAGGGGCCGTTTCATACTTTTAGAGTTGTACTAGTTGAGGTACAATGCCCACAACCTTCGCTCAAAAATTCAGGAGTCAGAGCAAGGCATGGCGGAAAACAAACCGCGGAATGAGATCATGATCTCTCACTTAAGGATGACGTGCAATTGGAGTTTCAAAATCTCATATGTAGTAGTTTCAGCGGTGACCTAGTTGACTACAAGTTGACTCAAATTGCAGCCATGTTAGCACGACTCGATGAAGTGGTTGAAAGGGGGAGAGAGTTGCAAAATCAGATCACGGACGGCGAGGAGATGCTGCGAAGACATCGCGTCCTTTGGAGGAGTATCAATGCTCCAGAATCCTAGATGATGAGGCAATTAACAACTTCTTGGAGTTGATTGCTCAAGATCATTGTCAGTAGACTACCAGTTGGGACGTTCTATGTCATGTCCCCTGAAATTATGACACTAAGATATAAAGTATCGAGAAACAAATAAATAAATAAAACTCATATAAGAATCATAATTATAGTTATCCAAAGATAATGTTATAATTACCGAATATACAATATAAACAAATAACATAATAAAGCAATATCAAAATATATATATGTATCTTTATCATCATTGTTAATGTTATTATCAAAATAAGCAATGATATAAATACAAAAAATATATATATGAAATATTTAGTTATTATAATAATTATGAGAATACAATATAGATAAATAAATAAGTTTTAAATCCTAATACAAGATGCTAACCTATATCGCTTCCAAAGAAATCAAACATATATTATAAATGATAATATATGCAATATAATCCCTTTTGTGCTAAGCTAACGATAGACCATAAAAAGGAAAAATATATAATTTAAGATGCAACATTTAGAAGAGAGCCGACCTATGGATGAAGTGGCTCAGGCAAACGAAGCATCGCATGAGGAAAAGGCACACCCAGAAGGGAATAAATTCGAGGGAGAAGATCATTGGAAGATATGGGTCACCGTCGCTGGAATGGGATAGATATGCAGATATAAATAAGGGGATGAAATTGTTCAAGCAAGGGGAGATAAGGGTTTATGAGAACGGGATTCAAAATCATTTATTATTCCCTAAAGCTAATCATCGATGGATGGAAGAAAGGATAAAAAGAAACATGATGCAGGAATATAATATCGGGTCCTCCCAATTGTAAATTGCTGCCGCTACATTTATTAGATACAGAGGAAGAAATGTATCTAGCACAGTGAGACATGGCTATCCAGGAAGACGTCCTCCATTGGAAACAAACAACATTCGTATCTTGCCTAAGAGTTATATGTAGTGCCATCTCCGGGGAATGGATTTTGCATCTGTGTGCGTGGGTCAAGCAGATTTAAGGAAGCGAATATCATATTATCGATATTTCTGGGAGTCACGTTGGAATCTCTTGGAGTGGGGGTTGACGTGAAAGATGGGTGTATCTGAGACAGGGAAAAGTGAAGAGTTAGCATGGAAGAATCATAAGCGTAGTGACCAATAGGGCTTAATACACCCCCATACTAGCAATAGCACTAGTGGGATCCATGGCCAAGCAACATGCTGCATTTAAAGAACCTATGGGTACAAGTACAACCCATGTGTCACATCCCCGAAAAGAGCATATCATGTGGATGTTGTGTGTCAATTAAACGAATGAAAATAAACTAAATCTGAATAAGTAGACAATTCACAATGAATGAGGACGACATAGGAATAGTTTTTGGAGAAACATATAGAGATCAACAACAAAAGACGTGACTTGAGGAAACTCAGGTTAAGAGGTAAGTCCCCTCACTAGCTTTGTCAATTTGTAGACTCTATAAATAGTATGAGTCTTCTACGATGGATACTGTGCAGTAATAAAAGATTAGAAACACATAGACTCAAAATGTATCTATAGTGCTCATGCGAATCTACAGATCTGACACTTATCAGGTATGAGTTCCATCGTAATAAGAATTAAGAGAATGTGTAGAAAGATTTCATTCAATTTAGATGTAGTTGATACTTATAAATGTACTTTAATATATTATGATTTGTGAGAATATTGAATTATCTTACAAGGGATGAATATATTGAGAAATCAATTGACATGCTAATAATCGATAGAGAGAAGGAGACTTGTAGTGAGTACACTCACATGGAACGCATCTTAGAGCGACAATCGAAGGTAAGTATCATCAGCCGCTTGAATAACATTAAAGGTTA
The DNA here is from genome assembly GCA_007258455.2 of Sequoia sempervirens. Classification (NCBI taxonomy): domain Eukaryota; kingdom Viridiplantae; phylum Streptophyta; class Pinopsida; order Cupressales; family Cupressaceae; genus Sequoia; species Sequoia sempervirens. The sequence continues at coordinate 30,736 of VDFB02326499.1, forward strand.
TGTATTTTGGAAATTCGAATTGCTACATACAGTGAAGGATTACGGTATGATGACTAACCTAAATCTTATTAGATTAAATACCAGTTGGATTCATAAATATTTCATTCTGTGATGACTTGTGGATATAAATTAATATATCTAATGATGAATGAATGCATAGAGCAATTTAGCGACATTGATAGATGTATATGTCCATATAATGAACTTCATATATACAGCATAAGTGGTTGACAAACACCCTGAATAGATATAAAGGGATATTATTTACAAGAGTCCAATAATGATGCTTACGACAATTATTGTATATCATAAGCTACTATGACTTTTACTATAAGGTTAGACTTCAGACCAAAATTTTCCCTTTCGCTAGCACTCAATAAGGATAGGGAGTGTGTGGAGGGAAAGGCGGGTAAATCGCTCCATTGATGGACGGTCCCAAGACGGGTGGGACACCTTGAGGGAGTCCAATTTGAGATCGTGCACGTGCCCTTGGCACAGTAAATCTACCATCCAATGAGGTTAGGAAAGAGGAAACAAGGCGAAGATCTATTCCGATCAAGAGTAATAAGTCATATCAGTTTATGATGTGTTTATGCACTAGATGCTAATGCATCTGCCTTATCCTTAAAATGCTCAATCTGAAATTGTCTAATTTGAATTGGATTAAGGAACTATGTGTATTTGTCGGTGATGCGTGATGTGTGCAGGTCCTCAAGGCAAATTACATATGCAAAATTAGGTGTTGGTAAATAAATTTCTTGACTCTAACTTGTGCATTTTATGTCTCTAATAAGGGGACATTACATTCTACCTTTTCCAAAGATAGCATTTAATATAGTAGTTAAACTTGATGCCTTTCCAAGTTAACTCGCTGTCCCACCTTTCCTGCATATCTATTTTTGGAGACACCTTTGTACAGTTGGAGTTAGTTTTAGTTTTAGAATCAGTTAACTGATGTAGTCTTTTTCCAGTTAACTGTTAGTTACATTTGTTTAGACATAGGAATAAATCTTGCAGATTGGCAAGAACTGTTTGTTAACTCAAAGAGATTTTAGGGTTCCCTACTCCTTTGAGTGTCTATAAATAAGAGCAACCTTGCCCATTGTATTTTAACCATACTTGTGATAACAAAACGCTGAGCTATTTTTGCTAGCTTTCTTGTTGTTCAATCTTTGTTCAAGTGTAAATTGGTTGATCGTTGATTGTATGATTGTCCTCTTTCATACAATTTGCTGTCCCAATGTGTAACCATTGTTTGAGTTTGAGAAAATAGAATCAAAAGTACATTGAGTCTTTTATCCAAAATCTCAAGATCTTTCAATATTGTTGTTTCTATAATCTTTGTTTCGATCTACACCTTGAAAGAGCAATGAGCGTTCGAAGGAATTTGGAGATTGAGTTTATCGTTTGATGTTTTGTCCTTATAATCTTAATTTCAGCTTACACCTCGAAAAGAGCAATGAGAGCCTTCAAAGGAATCCTGATAATTAGTTTATCGTTTGATGTTTTGTCCTTATGATCTTTATTTCAGCCTACACCTCGAAAGAGCAATGAGCCTTTGAGGGAATCCTGAGATCTAGTTTATCGTTTGATGTTTTAATTTCATAAGCTCCATTTTAGCGTACATTTGAAAGAGCAGTGAGCCTTCGGATGCGTTCTGAGAACTAGTTTGTCTAACTTACCCAAATCATTCCCCGTTCCTTCTAATCCTCTTGCTCTGAATTTACTTGAGGAGATAGAAGTGTTATAAATTTAGGCCTAGTTGTAGTTGTGATTATGAAACCAGAGAAAACCTCAGCTGCAATGCATAGAGTTTTATAAACCTTGTGCTCTTAGCTGAGATAAAAAGATAGGAATTTAGTTTAGTTTACTTTTTACGCATAATCAACAAAAGAGGGAGCTTCCCCTCCTAATTTGAAGAGCAGTTTATTTGTGCATAGTTGTCCGTTTCCAATACGCACTCCAAAGGTGCAAATTGAAACGCTGTAATGTCCCCAAAAATTGGACAAAATGACTCAATTATTTAATATTCCCCAAGTCTTAAATTATTTTCAAAAGAGAGATATTAAATAATTAATAAATCAAGTTATAAAGTGGCTTTGTGAAATGTTCTTTAAGTGACTTAGTAAAATATTTAAAAATATTACCTTGTAAAAGTCACTTATATTTTGAAGGGTGAAAAATCATAAAGTGTCTTATGAAATATTAATAGCATTTCTTTACAAAAAAAAGAAGAGGGTCACTTGTAATTTGGAATGGGAAATACAAAAGAAAGAAGAAGGAAAGGATTCTCACTTTTTGGACAATACATATTTTTCACGGGAAGAGCTTGCGCTTCTGGCCTTAGGGTTTGAAGAACTTGCAGTTCCAGTTTCGGGTGTGGAACCATCACCCCTAGCTGGTGTTAGTCGATGGTTTTGAAAAGGAATAAAAACAATCTTCATTCAGATTTTCGCGTCTTCTATATTTTGCAATTTTGCTGCTTATCTGGGATGGATTTGGAGCTCGCATTATTCTCATTGGAGGTGTTTGATCATGGAGAGAACCTAGACGTCTCTTCCACAAGCAGATAATACAGGTTAGAGCTGAGTTGAAGAAATCTGGGCAGAACATTTGAAATGGGTTTGCTGAGCCGAGCGTGATTTTGTGAGGGCTTCATTCTGGTTCATGGGACAGAATAAGAGAGTTTGGAGTGACGTCCATGACTGAGAATGTTGGGTGCATTGTTGGAAAGAAGAAATGAACACTAGAGCAGAGACGTCAATCGCTGCAAGCATAATCTGGTTCGGCCTGAGGCACCTTCTTCTTGTTCAATCATGGCTAATGCTCTTTCAGGTTTGGGCATTTTCTAGAATTACACTCTGTTGAGTTAGGACTGTATGTGTATTCTCTCATTCTAGTGAAGGGTTTCAGTTACCATTCAAATCTGGGTCTATTATATGTAATACCAAAACTATAAACTCAGAAAAATGTTCTCAAAGCTGCTGCTACAGACATTGTATCATTTCTGTTTAACTTGCAGCATTCTCAAAAGGGTCTTGTAGGGCGCATAAACTCTCTTTTACCATTGGTGTATGAAGGCAAAGAGCATATTCATAGTCCTTAACAGTTTGAGTGTTTTAGTAACCAAAACATGCATTCTGGGAATTAGTGGAGTCATTGTTCTGATCTGAAAATACAATTTTGAGAATGTACTGCCATAACATTCCATGACATTGTAATGTCCCCTTCTCAATCTCGATCTTCGACTGGCCTTTTGAAACCCGAAGGCTAGTCGGAAGGTAAAATTAGGGTTTCCTATTTTTGAGGTTGTCTTTGCTCGGAGTTGGTGGATTTGATGGCGGATTCTTTATGGGTTTTCAAAGAGCTTCGCAGTGGTATGTTCCTTTCGGCATTCAGAGCATTTTCTGGAATTTACTATTTTTAGTAAATTCTATTTTTGGCAGCTTTTCAGTTGGGTTCAGCTTGGTTGACTTCCTGCTTCAGTTTGGTCAGTTGACTTGCTCAGTATTGGCTTCAGGGCACTTTCGGAGAAATAAGTTAAGTCATTTAATTAAAAGTCACGTTTTAAATATTATATTTTGACGTTGACCCCTTGGCCTAGTTGATTGACTTAATGTTGTTTTAAAAAGGTGGTCTTTTGAGGGTGGCGCCTTCATTAAGGATTATTTTAATTATTACTAAAGTCAAAGCAAGCTTATGTTGGGCGCATTTATCAAAGCATGGCATTTAATTAAAATATCAAATATTGAACCTTGAAGGAAAAGTACGCCATCTTTGAGGAGATTAGGGTTTTGGCTTGAAAGTGGATTTTAGGGTTTCGTGAAGTCAACTGGAAAATTATAAAGGGGAGGCTTTGAGCATCATTTCAGATCTTTGGTCTACTATACTGTTATGCTGCCGGATTGGCTCTGGAACTGCTTCGAGGAATGAAGGCCTCCTAGCTTGGGCATCGCTTCGTGTTTGCAAGACAACATCTAGTGGTGATTTAGTCTAGTTTGTGAGTACTTTGGAGTTCATGCATTGTAATCAGCATTTATCTATTTAGGATCAGATTTGGCATATTAGAGATTTCTGGTTTTAGCATTTTAGCTTTAGCAGATTCGTTGTTTTATTCATAAATCCAAAAATACAAAAATATAGATTATGGGTATTGCATAAATCATTTGGTCTAGGCTAGGCGCCTCAATGTGCAAGGTTGTGGATTTTTTGGAGAAGTGTCTGATTTTATAAATGAAAATCGCCCCTGTACTGGGCCGTACTATCTGCATTATCTTGAAATTCGTGCCATTAAATAAAGCTTGCCTTTTAGCCCTGTTTCTTGTTCCTAGTCTGAGTGCCTCCATCATACTTGTGCTTTGCATTCAGTATTGGGTTGATTGAGTGAGTTTTAAGGGAGATTCGAGTTTTCCAAGAAATATCTATGTTGCTGGTTCTATGATGAAAATACAGGTCTGTCAAACAGATTGAGGAAATCTGCATCTTTGTTCTTGGACGGGTGTGAAAGGATCTTAAAGACTTTGCGGAATACTTCATCGTGGATGGTCAAGCTTGAAACAAGGTTGGATCTGTTGATTAATATCTTCGTTTTCAGTTTCATTTCTCAGCAAAGGGACTTATTAGTATTATTGCAAACTTCACATATGCTGATTTGTAATTGATAGCAAGTTGTCATCTTTCAAATTGTATGCTGGCAGTAGTACTGACAGCCCTTTAGATTCTTGCTTATCAGATTGTAATGTTCTCCTTTCTTTCAGCATTTGATATTGTATGTAATCCATCTCCGCCCTATGGTAGCTACTTACCCACTCTGGGTCAGCAAGCACATTCTGGGTGTTGAGTGTTTCAGCTTTCAGTAGTTCCTTTCAAGCATTGCTTTTTGTAATCACTCCGTCATATGGTCGCCCCTCACTCCGCATTGGATTGGGTAGCACATACTTGACGTCGAGTTCCCTTTCTAGCATTTAGAGTAGAAGATCCTCTGACCAATGCTCGCCATCATCGGCGCCATACTGGTTAGAGTTGTTTCAGTACGTTTGGGTTTATCTTCTAACCTTAACGGGCACTTGATTGTAATGTTGAAATCTGATTATTGAAAACGAAAAAAATTGGCTCGGAATATTTACATTGTTAAGTGTTATCATATAAGCTTGCAGTCTTGCTTACAGTCTGATTAGTATTACCATGCTGCAGTAAGTAATTCCTTAACGTTTGCTAATTGAGCTGATGCAAAGGAGTGTCTTATTGTAGCAGCCAATTGCTCAAGCTGTAGGAACCAACAGTCTCTATAATGCTATATGTATTCAGTCCCAAAGTAATGGAAACATATTGCAATGGCATTGTTCTCCCTATGAGTGATATCTTTGAATGACTGTATTTGAATGGTTGAAAACATATTTATTGAACCAAGAAGGAAGTTATCAGATCAAATACAAAATCAAATATAACAAATTCAGAAACCACAGGTCAGGGACATTTTAAACGCCAACAGTTTTCTGGCGCCCACTGTGGGGCACGAGGCATAAAACTTCAAGAAAAGCTAAACGCTTTGTGACACGGGAATGACCATTTGGCATCCTACTGCTCCAGTTCAACAAACAGGTCTTACACCTGCTATCATTCAGCTGAATTTCATACTAATTGAAGGAGAGCAAACATATATCATCAGTAGCCTGAAGAGTTTCATATTTGAGAAAAGATAAGATCCTACTTAGTGGAGAAACACGGCTACTACTCTGGACGACGAAGAAGAAAAGGCTGATCTTGCAATCAGAAGGCCAGTTTTACCACCTCTTGCGTGGCAATAAACAACCCTGGCTTACTAAGTTTACACAAGGAGGAGAGCAAATCCTCTCTTTCAAGAATCAAACGTTGGAGAAGCATCCAATGTAGATCCATTCTTTCATGAGGTTCTCGAACACTTCCAAGAAGAACTTGAAGAAGAGCCTACAACAAAAGCAATGGGCGACAACAGCAACAACAATCACAATGGCAATGGCCAAAATGGTAGAAATCAAAGCATCTACACCCATTGCCTTGGGGTGATAACATTGGTTCATTGGCCTTACAAGGACATCATGAACTGCCCAAGGGCTCAAGAAAGCATCTCCCAAGATTTCACGGCGACGGGACTCTACACCTTGATGAGCATATTTTCGCATTCACATCGGCTTGCTCTATTTTGCATTTACCGCATGAAGATGTCGTCGTACGTCTCTTTGTAGAGACTCTTGAGGCAAATACTATAGACTGGTTTCATCATTTGGAGCTAGGCATCATCACAAGCTGGGAAATCATGAGCGAGAAGTTCTTGGCCAGATTGAAACCTGTAGAAGATAGCCATTAGCTATTTGCTCAACTCTCCAATTCAAAGATAGAGAAAAATGAACCTAGGAGAGAGTTTGTGGCAAGGTTTAATCGCCTTGTCACACGTCTTTCTCATATGCTCGATCCATCACCAGAGATTTTGTTGAGTAGCTTTGTCAATGCTCTCTCGTCAGAGATAGCCTTTTTCTTGAAATCAGCTTGTGAAACAGAATTACCAACTGCAGAAGAAAGAGCTATTGAGATTGAGGACAACATGATCACATCCGGGAAGATGAAGACCGATGCTATTAGGCCACTTGTCCAAGCTTCTGCAGATCAATTGCTACAAAAGGTAGCCAATGAGGTGACAATTCTGAAAAGGCAATCACCCACTCAAGGGCAACAAGCATTGCCCACACCACCACCATATCAACCTCAGTAGCCATACCAACCGAAGAGGAACAACTTTCAACCCTTCAACAACTACAAGTTGAGATTTCCGGCAGCTCCACCAAGACAACCTGTTGAAGTTGAGAAGTCTACAGTGTTGTGTTCTTTCCACAAGGTTGATGCACATACTGGTTCCACATGTCCTAAGAATCTAAGAACAAACCAAATCATGGGCTACACTGAGGCTGCACCAAGTTCGAGTTTCGTACCTTAACCAAGTTCAAACGTTGTCTTATTACAAACGAACAACTTCGATGGCGATTCCGCAATGGGATACTTTGATAGTAAACCTGTAAATCAAGAAGAAGAAGACCAATATCGTCAGTATTTTTTTGTTGTAAATCACGGGAATATTTCAGCCCCTGTGTTCACACGTGCTTAGCACCAAGGCACAAAAAGAAGAAGAAAGACGAAAATCAAACTAAAAGGGAAAAGAAGTGCCTTCCACTTCTAATCCCAAGTCTTCACATGAAAACACAATGCCAATTGCTCAAAATCTGTCTTCAACAAATTTTGATATCATAGCTTCCATGATGAAGACCAAGGTACAAATATCTCAACTGGAGTATCTTCAGGACCATCTAGAATAGCTGGATTAGATTCTCAAGGTTGTAAAGAAGCAGGCTGTGATTCAACCCACATTGCTCGAGTCATCCGCACCAGTGGAAGAAAAGCCAAAGCCTTTCTATATATCTTTATAAATGGGAGGATTTAAAATCAGCAATTGCATAATAGACTCAGGAGCTTCAGACAATGTCATGCCTTTACAAGTCATGATTGCATTGGACTCTCGTGCACCAAGACTTACGACAAGTGTTATTCACTTGAATCTAAGTGGTGCTGTTGGTCGGCCAACTAAAAGACGCTCAAGTAAGGCTGGCATCTTGTCTAGAAAAGAAAATCATGATGACCATCTTGTAGCTGATATTCCAACCAGTTACAGGATGCTACTAAGTAGAAGCTTTTGCAAGGATCTCGGAGGAGAGATTCAATTGGATTGGTCGTTCGCGACAATCCCATTGAAAAAAGGTAGTTTCAAGCTGGAGCCAGAGGCAAAATCAAGATTCACGGTGGTGAGATCCCAGGACCCCGAAGCACAAGTGTTGTATCAAGACATGTGCTTTGGCACATATGCCATGTTGTTCGAAGTAACTGAAGAAAGGCAAAAGGTTGCATATTCCACAAGCACATCAAAGGAAGACCCTAAGATGTGGACAATGCAATTTGACGAAAGTTGCTCGACAACAGGTTCGGGAGCAGGAGTTCTTATCATTTCTTTCGAAGGTGTTTTATACCCATTTGCGTATCGCTTGTAGTTTGAATATACAAACAACACAGCGGAATATGAGGTGCTCATTCTAGGTCTCAAAAATGCAAAGGATATGGGTATAAAGTTACTCTAAGTCGAAGGTGATGCAAAACTGATTGTGCAATAGATCAGAGATCGTTTCCAAGTAAGGAAAAATCGCCTTCAATCTTATCAACAAAGGGTGTGGAATGCAATCGACTGGTTCAAAGCATTCAACATCAAGTACATTCCGCTTGAGCACAGTAGTAGAGCAGATGCCCTTGCGGTATCGAGTGCTCTCTTAATGCCTCATTCTAACTTCCTTTTGCTATTGAGCTCGTATACAGGTCAGATGTCCCTGACAATTGCGACAACTGGCAGGTCTTTAATGATGATGATCACATTGAAGAATTCATCTGCATGGTGGACAATTACAAAGAACTATTCTTTGGAGGTAGTGCTTCTCCCTTCAAAGAATCCATAGTAGAAGATTCTGAAGTAACAAAGTAAGGCATCATTCAATTGAGAGGTAATAACTTTCCCAAGGGTCTGGTATCCATGGAGGATATTTGATAGGCACGACAGACATGTCCAAGATTAGAGAAATTCAGCTAACAAGACCTCTGCTGATTATTGTCAAGTGAACATTGGTACCAAAGACACGCGTCGACTTGTTAACCTGGGAAAGTGTTGTACTACAGGGGAAAGCAATAACTTTATCTCCTTATTCAAATAGTATCGAGATGTCTTCGCCTGGTCCTATGAAGATTTAAAAGCCTTCATGCCTAGGGAATTGTCTCATACAATTCCACTCAAGCTTGATGCCAAGCCCTTCAAACAGAAGTAGAAACACTACAACCCGCGTATCCATGATACAATCTACAATCTACGCGGAGGTTCAAAAGATGGTGGACGCAAGGATAAAGTATAAAATAATAAATGCAATTGAATTACTTGGAAAAAGTCAAAAGAATTAAAAACCATTGCTTTTTCCACTTTGCATCGCCTAATTTGTTTTGTTTTGTTTTGCTTTTTAAAACTCGAGTAAGGGTTTGGGGGGTAGCCTCAGTGGGTTAAGGAGCGGACCCCTACGTGGGGTAATGTCCTGAAAGGGGGTTGAGGGGTATTGCCACTAATCCCAAATTAAAGCCTTTGAGACCACATACATCTTCATGGTACATCCATTTTTCACAATTTTATTGCTTTTAACCAAGCTTGAAGAGTCTTGTCTAAACCCTCCAAAGGTTTGAATGTTAGTGTCAAAGGCATAGAGCAATAATTAGGCCCTAATTATGTTTGCTAGTATTTGTTTTGATGGATTATATTTTTAGCTTCAATTCTTTTTTTTTCTCCTTGCTTGTGCTTGCAAATGAAATGAATATCATTTTGAAGTGTTAAAGATTATTTTAGATGTTTTAGGTTTAAGCGTTTTGATTTTTTTTTTTTTTATATTTGTGATTTTCCACTTGCTTGTCATGGCTGAGTTTTGTAGATTAGATTCGGGGAGTCTGAGGTACTCAATTCTTGAGTCTCTAGGCCTCATTCTGACCAATTTGCCTTGAGTCTTGTTGAGCCCAGGTGATGCTTGTAATGATGGTAAGTGTCAATTGTAAATTGGTTTCAGATGATCTTTCGCATTGTTTACAATTGTTGTGATAATTGCACATTGGCAACTTCAACAATGTCCAACAATGTCCTTCTCTTCCCAACTTTCTTCAAAACTTCGTATGATCAGTATTGTACTTATAACTAGGCACCCTCAACACCTTGCCGGGTTACCAATGTTGGTAAAATTGAAGAAATGAGAATGGAGAAGTGGCATGTCTTCTCAGGTTGAGAGCACTACCTTATATTATTGAAAATATACTTAAAATAGTAAGTAGTTACAAGCTAAAAATAGATGGTAGTTACAAAAGTCTATAGCTACAAGCCTACAACAAATGGTGATTATACACTTAAGACTAAAGATATTGCTTATTATGGCAATAACTAATATTATTCCATTTCTAGTATTCTAATACTCATAAGAACTGATGTGTTCCAATACATTGAGACATCATTTTTTGACAATTTTCAGCTTTTTGGTGCTCATTTGTCTCAATTACCTCCAATACATTGGGATACCACTTTTTAGTGCTTTTGCTAATTTTGTCATTCCCATGTATTGGCATGCTCCAATACATTGGGACACCACTTTTTGACAATTTTCAAATTTTTGTTGCTTATTTGTCTTAATGTGCTCCAATGCACTAGGACACTATTTGACAATTTTCAATTTTTTGGCACTACTCTCTCAACGCTCCTAATGTATTGGTACACCATGACTTTGAAACTCATTTTTTATAGACTAATGGATTGCGACATGTGCCTCACCATTGGCATGCCAACTTTTCCTATTTTTGCCTTTCGTTCTAAGTTGCTGAATTGGAATCAAGTACAAGTAGCAGGCATGAAATGTTGGTATGACAATTTTTTTTGGGCTAGGTATGTTCTAGATACGTCTATACAAAAAAACATATAAAAATTATATATATATATTTGTACCCCAAAAACAAAAATAAGTTTAGAATACCATATATTATGCATATGCTAAACAAAACCACTATAAATATTACAAATTTCAAAATTTGAAATACAAGATACTAACTTGATATCAATTTGTTAAACTTGAATGTCATGATAGATAATCATTGTTCAATATTAAAATAATACAATTAGTAATCAACATCATATGGGTCATCAATAAGATCGACATCATCATCATCTTTAACATTAGGAGAACCACATGGAACCCCATTGCTACTTAGACTAAAAGTATGTTGGCTACTTGACTCATCAAAATCTAAGATTGTGCAACAAAAGAAAGATCCAAGTCAGCTCGCTTTGGGTCTACATCCTACAACTTCATTGCCCCTTGTACTCATCATCTTTGAGTAAAAAGATGCAATTTAGAATGCATGTAAACTAGTACCTCTATTTCACTTGATGCCAATTGGTTGTATTTCACTAAGTGGATGAAGGAGTATGTATTCCAATTCTATTCAGATGAAAAAGAGCTAGCAATCTATTGAAGTAAGTGAGCTCTTGTTAGAGTTGTTAAATGTATAAATTGTAAATCAAATATCGAATTTGAAAATAGTAATTTTAAAATTAAAAAAAAATCAAATTTAAATTGGTAAAAATTAGTGACATAATTTTAATTGGAATAATTTGGAGGTGTGGCAATTTATGGCCATTGAGGTACCACCAAGAGTGAGCATCCTTCCTATACTTGTCATTGAGAGTGGAAACACTTTGACCACTGGAAGCTGCAAAATCAGCAAACACAATTGTGATTGCATCCTCCATATTAGGATTGGGAAAGAGTATAGTAAGTGTTTTCTAAACCCTTTGTTGACTTCTGCATCACGGTATTGCGTCACTCTTGTTGGCATGACAAGGATTTATTTGCTGTAATATTTGGGAGTCAATGCAATGCAAGAAGATAGAGTGGGGTGGTCATTTTGTTCCATTGCTCAACACAAATTGATTGCACCTCTTTGAAGAAACTTTCTTCAGGATCTTGCTCTTTTTCATTTATGATGTACTTCATCTTCTCAATCATTGCGTCGCTGCCATTGTAAATCTCTCTCAAACATGGTTTATCCATGTCACTAAAGTGGATCCTACTCATGATGGGCTCAGTGAATCTAAGAAGATATTCCACACAATCCCACCAAGTGTCATCTAGGATCATTTGCTGCTCTCTCATTGTTGGATTGTCTTCACATGGACCAAGATTGGTGATGATGTGAACCCTGGTGGTTCTCTGTTTCACTCTGATTTGTTTTTGTATTGTGTTTTGCAATTTTTTGGTTTTTTAATGATTTTGAGGATTTTTGACAAAATAACAGATTGCTGCGATTTTTCTAAGAAATTCAAATAAAATCTAAATAAATTCCAAACTACAATTTAATGCTCAGATATGGTAGGCGCTTTCATGTATTCATCTTTCTGAACAATTACAATAATAAAGAAAGAGCTATAAATGGAATACAATAGATTTATTGATGAGAAAACCTGGTTTTCTTCTATGGCGGCTGCAATAAATGCTGTATAGTACGGCCAGTAGAAGAAATGACTCTCCAGTCTCCGTATTCAATGCCAGATCTCCAGAAAAACCCCAGACAAAGCCAACGCCCAAGACTAAGTGCCAATATCTGAAAGCCAGGGAAGAATCTCTGAAGGTAATATGTACGGCCTGCAGGTACAGAGTACGGCCTGTCTGCAGCAGTAATAAATAATGTACGGCTTTTGGAAAAATGTGCCCAATCTCAAATGGATGTCCTCTGGAAAGCACGCCTTGACTGCTAGATGAAGTTCCCTGTGATGGAAAGTAAATATCTCTGCTAAACACTGATGAATCTCTGTCTGATTAAATAATTATGCTCAATCTGTGACTTCTGGATGAAATCACCAAGTGCAATCTTCAGCTGGTATCTCACAGCCTCAGTATGCCTGATCTCTGAAGAGTTCTCGTTCTCCAGAAACGTCTGTTTGCCAGAAACCCTAGGGTTTGCAAACTCCAAAGCTCAGATGCTCAGAAGACAAAATTGAATAATAAACTTGATAGTTCGATTTTGCCTTGGGAAGAACAATATATTCTTCTTTGAAAAGTTCGACCTAATTCTCCATTAAAATAATCATTTAAATTAATGATTTAATTTTCACTTTGGACTTAGGAGAATTTATTTAATTATTGGCGTCCCTTTTTAATGAGCATTAAATACTCATTAAATCACCTTTTAATAATATAATATAAAGTATAATTAAATACTTTATAACTTAGCCAAATAATTAAATATTTTAATATTTCAATAAAGTGACTTTATAATAAAGTCAAATTATTAAATATTTAATAACTCAGTAATTACTCCTTATTTCTCCGTCAAATCAAACAATTACTGAACCGAGGTCGAATCTGAGCTAAATCACTGCACCAGGTGCCCTGCCCGAAATAGCAGCTTCCGTCTGACCTAACTTTCTAAAAATAGAAAGTTCTCTGAAAAGACTCTCTGGAAGATTCTGCAAAGGCCCAAACCTGACACACTGCAAACTGGAGCTAACCAACACTGAGCAACTGCCAAAAGGGATCCTCTGAACACTCCTGTCAGCCTACGAGGATCAAATGATAGGCTAACCTGGAGTCACCCGAATTTTGTCTTGGAAACCTAGGATAAGGAGGTTATGGCAGATCCGCCCTCCACGAGAATTGCTTGTCCTCAAGCAATCTCAACTACGGATCGCTGTAAAATGCATACTCGACTCCCCGTAGCAGCATCCCTCAAGCGTAAAATCTCTCCACTTGACCAGATATTCCCTGATCACACGCCTCCGAAGGTGTCTCTCTCTCATATCAAGGATGGCCTCAGGTACTAGTATCAGTTTCCCTTCGTCGTCAAGGGGTGGCAAAACTGGAGATGGAACAACATGCTGACCCAATGCCTTCTTCAGGCGAGAAACGTGAAATACATTATGGACCTTTGTATCAGCTGGCAAGTCCAACTCATAAGCAACCTCGCCCACTCGTCTGACAACACGAAATGGACCATAGTAGCGAGGTTTTAGTTTCTCTGCCCCACTCTTCCGCAGAGTAGACTGACGATACGGCTGCAACATGAGGTACACCATATCACCCACCTCAAAGCTGCGCTCAACCCTCTTCTGATCAGCATACTGCTTATGCTGATTCTGTGCCTGCTGGATATTGTCTCGGAGAGACCTCAAGATGTCTTGCTGACTCTGCATCATATCACCTGCACTCGGCACTCTGCTATCGCTCAAAATCAAATCTAGAAGATTGGGCGCCTCATACCCGTACAATGCCATGAAGGGGGTCATCTGTATCGTCATATGGTGAGTCGAGTTATAACAATACTCGCACAAGTAAATCCACCTCACCCAAGCTCTCTGCTGACCAGCTATATAATTGCGCAAATAACCTTCCACCCACTTATTGACAATCTCTGTCTGTCCATCGGTCTGTGGATGGTAGCTGGTACTCGGTGTCAGCTCGGTCCCACAAAGTCGGAACAACTCCTACCAAAAGTTGCTCATGAACCGGCTGTCTCTATCGCTGACTATCGTCCGAGGCAATCCATGCAATCGGAAAACCTCTCTGAAGAACAACTCTGCAGTCTGCGATGCTGTGAAAGTAGTCGTAATCGGAAAGAAATGGGCGTACTTAGTCAACCGATCGACCACTACATAAATGCAATCTTTACCCTGGGCTTTCGGCAAACCCGTGATAAAGTCCATAGATAAACACTCCCACTTCCTGTCAGGTATCGGAAGTGGCTGGAGTAATCCAGCAGGATAAGTGTGCTCCTGCTTGTTCTGTTGGCACACAGAACACTCACGGACAT
>VDFB02326500.1:0-22611 GCA_007258455.2 Sequoia sempervirens
ATTTGGCTTAAGATATTGTGTTCAAATATTAGAATAAGTCATAGTGACAATTTATTGCAATAGTCAAAGTGCAATATGTCTAACTAAGAACCCAACATTTCATGCCAAAACCAAGCAAATTGATGTATAGTATCATTTTGTTAGAGATATGGACAAAGATGGTAGGATGAAGTTGGTTAAGATAGAGACTTTTATGAATGTTGTTGATTATTTAACTAAGCTTATGAGCATAGAGAAGTTCAGATGGTCTTCAGAGTCTATGGGATTTTTGACCCCTAGCAATTAAGAGATGATGATGACACCCTTCATTTTCCTTGCAAGGTGTTCGACAAGGGGGAGATTTGTTGAGAAAATGTGTCTCAACCTTGCAATTACATAAGGTACTATTGATACATAAGGTATTGTTTAGCCAATGACAATGGGGGGGTGGGGGGACCCCCCCCCATTGAGGGGTCTGAGGGGATCATCCCCCCGGTTGGGGTCCAGGGGCCCAATGCACCCTAGCGGGGGGAGCGCCCCTAAAATGAAAATTTTATTTATATTTTATTATTATAAATCTGGACAAGTCATCATTATATCTCATATACAATGGTTGATATTTAATTAGTTTGACTTGCCCTAAAAGGAAACCCTATATTATGAGGGAATTGTAATACGACTATGGATTGTGATGTATTCTAAGAGTTTGTTAGTGGTTGTGTTGCCTCTGGATCTCTAAGTGGTGATACTCTTGTGAGGAGCTTTCTTTGCAAGTTTATTGTAATCTTTGTGATTTTTGAATAATATATTGGGTGGCTTTTGGAGTGTGGGGTTTTTCTACCGAAAGGGTTTTCCCCACGTAAATCACTGTGTTGTGGTATGCATGATATTTTTGTTTATTTTTGTTTAAATTTTTATAATTGTTAAGCATCTATAAAATTTTGCATTATTCTCCTCTCAAGATTAGTGTAGGAAGTTGTTTTGCTACCTTAGCTTCCTTACACTTTGTTTGGTTCATGGAGCCTAAACTAGGTTTTTATATAACAAAGATTGACTATTATACGTGTAGAACTCATGAAGGCAATATAATGCCTTGAGAAAAAGTTATTTTTCAATGGTTGCAAAATATCATTGGTATCTACATAGATTGCAAACCATAGAGCATTGACGGTGGGCAAGAAGTTGTTCTCTTGGCCAATCTTTGGTAACCATCATATAGTTTAAGCTAGAGGGTGTTGGTTGCAAGATGACTCCTAGATTTTCATTTTAAAATTTACAATAAACCACAATAAAATGATCAAGTAGGTGACATTTTTACAATAGAATGAGTACCATTTTTTCTTGTATGTATAATAGAAACCCATAATCCTCCAATCCAAAGTATGTCAAACATTATAACTTTACTAAATATTGTCTGTCTCTTAACAAATATCATATTACTTTGCAAAGTTCATAGTCATCAATCATGTAGTAGTAGTTGCCTTAATGCAAGGCTCAAAAAATCTTATGATTACTCTCTACAAAACCCTTTTTGTGATCTTTCTTTATCTAAGCGAATACATGATTTAAAATCAAGATTACACAAAAAAATCTCAAAGCACCTGGTTTTTGGACCCCAATATTACCACAATAACATTGAATATTCAAAACATTTAAAAAAATTATGTTGGGCATTACAAACTACTTGTAAATGATGCAAAGATTTGTATTCAACACAATGTGTTTCCAATTGCTCTATATGATAAACTACCCACTTAATAAGAGGGAAAAATAAAGCCACCTTATTTACAACAATAAATATTTGCTACTTGATAATATTTTTAAAAATGTCATGCATAATTAAATAAAGGGCTCATAGTCGCTCTACACTAATATTTGTGTTCTCATTACTTTGTGCAAATAAGTTGTTTGCACAAAAAAGTTTTGGTATGACCCACTCATAATTTATTTTTCTTACTTTGTGGAAATAAGTCAAATAATATCTTATTATTATAGATATATTAAATACATTTATAGACAACCTATTGCATTTCAAAACTAAAAATAATAAAATTTAAAAATAAAATAAAACTATGGAGTAGTGATTACTTAGGAAGAGTAATATCAGTCTAGCTAGCAATGTAGCAAATTTAGATAAGTTAATTTATTTTATCTTGTTTGCAAAATATAAGTGTAGATATTGACTTGCACATAAAATTATTGCATGTACTCTTCATAGGACCACAAGACTTAACTCACTTTTTTTAACATATCTTGATATGTAGGTTGGGTAGAATATTTTTTTAGAATTTAATTACTTATTCTATATTTTTTCAAGTCTCATGCTTGATACATTTGTAACTCAATTCAAAGGTTCATCTTATACTTGAAAGTTAGTAATTATGGACATGTTTAAGAAAAATAATGTGTTCTTGTATAAAGTTCATTTCTGAGATAGAAAAATGAAGAACCATAATAGACTATTTTTGAAATTTAGAAAATGATTGAAGTTGTTAAAATTGATTTGAAGGAGATTTAATTTACAATACATTATTGAGCTCTAAGTTTTTGAGATGGTTGTGTTTTTCCCTGTGACATTTATGAACTTCAATATAGATTTTAGTTTAACAAAGTTCAAGATGTATATACAACTTTATGATGGTGTATTCATATCAAATGAAGATGAACTTCAAAAACAACACTTGTGGGAGGATTCAATTATGAGGGAAGTTTTCAATTGAAAATTATAGACACCCAAGTGAAAATTAAGTTGGGTTCTTAGGTTACTCAAATGGAAAGGGAAAATGAGATGAGGCATATGATAGAACTATTTTTTTTTTGCTAATTAAAACGCTGGGTAGGGCCAACACCCATTCATATTAATAAACTAAAGTATTACATATGCTCAAGAGTATCAAAGATACAAACTAATTGTGCCTATCCTGCCTACCTAATCACCAGCCCCCTTATTGTATTGATAATCGACCTTCACTGCTCAGATGAATGACCAACTTACAGTCATATTCAGCTCAACTCTAGTGCCCCAACACTCCTCCGCAAGCACAACCCCTATCCAAGTCCGACTCCAAAGATGGCCCTTTTAGATAGCGCATCCGCCAGAGAATTCCCTTCTCGGTAGATATGACTTATTTGAAAATCTTCCAAATCATCGATCATTGCCCTAATGAATGCCAACCACCTATTGATCTTCCAATTGGGAGCCAAATTTTGTCTAATTGCATTCACAATGATCAATGAATCACCCTCAAGATGAATTCTCCTCGCCCCTAGCTCCTTACCCAGTACCAAACCTTCTAGTGTTGCCCTAACTTCTGCAATATTGTTAGTGGCTTCACCAATATAAACACAATGTTTTGCTACAAACTTCCCCTCTTTGTCATGTGCCACACAACCTATCCCACTCGGCCCTAGGTTTCCACACGAAGCACTGTCAAAATTTATTTTTAGCCACCCTGGGCATGGTGTACTCCATTTGACCTCTTTCTGCGGGTTGACCTGTTGTGCAGATGTCTTCACTCCTACTAGTTTTGGAACCGTAAGCCCCTTAAATGTCTTAGCCATCTCGTTGTCCTAGTTAGTGAAGATGTTGTGCTTTACATTCACCACTCTTATTGCCGAATTCACAGATTCAACCATAGAGGCTTCAATCTTCTTGACCAACAACTCCTTGGGCATCATTTGACCCTTAAAAATCCTTCAATTTCTCTCTTTCCAAATTTCCCAAATGATAATTGAAGGGGAAATTTTCTAGATGCAACCAAAGAAATCATGCTTCCTAATGCATGGCCAACTTACAAACCAGTCTACCAACTCCTGAGGTTGAGGGAAAAAGTAATTTAGTTTAGATCAAAGGAATTTCCAACAATACTGTGCATAAGGGCACGACATAAGGAGATGATTTGCATCTTCGTCATGTTGTTTGCATAAAGGACATCTACCTGGGCCAACAATTTCAACTTTGGTCAAATGATCTTGTGTAAGGATTTTCTTTTGGATTGCCAACCATGAAAAAACACTTGCCTTGGGCAAAACATGCTTCCCCCACAATAGATCTTTCAGCCATTGCTTGTCTACATCAATTGCTTCCCCAACCTTATATCCTAATTTGACACTGTACTAACCTTCTAACAAAGCACACCACCTAATCCTTTCTTTTGCATCTGAAACTGCCCAAATTCTATACTGTAGAATCTCTGCCAACCTCTCCTTTTGAGCCAGAGGGGCATCAAGTTCAACCATAGACTTCCATTTCCACTTCAACACCCCATGTTCCCTGTAGAGTGTGCCATAATTACATATTTCTCTTCCCCATACCTATTTTGAAACTCTTCGGATCTCATCCAAATGAGGAAGGGTCTTCAGGGCAGGATGTCCCTCCCACGAATCCTCCCAGAATGCAACCCTCTTGCCATCGTTCAATTCCCATGTGATGTGCTTGGTGATAATGCTTCTACATTCAAGAATAAAGTTCCAGATCGCTAACCCCTTTGGTGGGTTTTGAATTATGAAAATCTGAGTGTCCTCAGCCGAATCTAGATATTTCTTACACAGAATTTGGACCCATCATTGATTCCCATTCTGATACATGGCCCAAACCAGCTTCGCACCCATAGCCATATTCATAAGGTGCAATTATTTCACACCCGCCCCCTTGCTCCAAAAGGTTTATAGATCTTTTCCCATGCCATGAGTGGAAACTTCTGAGATTCCCTAGTGCCACTCCAAAAACATCTTCTCATGAGTTGTACCATACTGTCTTCTACTGACACGGGGAGCTTCAAGCAGGCCATAGAATAAATTGGAATAGTAGAAAGTACCATTTTGAGCATCATCAACCTACCAGCCAAGGTAATCCACTTCCCCTTCCAACCTCCCAACCTCTTCCTACAATTGTTTAATAAAGATTCCCAATAGCTAACTTTATTTATTCCTATAAACAGAGGCATTCCTAAAAATCTACTAGGAAAGTTGGCATTTTTCAATCCAAGTATTCATACTAAATCTCCTTGAAGCCTTGGCTATACATTCAAAAAGAATACTTCTAATTTGCGCCAATTCACACATTGTCCAGAGGCCATACTGTATTCATTCGACAAAGTCTTGACACATCTAGCTTCAATTCTAGTTGCCTCTCCAAATAAGATGATATCGTCTGCATATTGATGATGTGTCACCCTATCCAATCTTGGGGCAGCCTCGATGCCTTTCCATCTACCTTCAATCCTTAAGTGTGAAATGCTTCTACCTAGTGCTTTCGCCATGATAATAAAGAGAAACGGTGACAAGGGGTCACCCTGTCTAATCCCATTAGAGGACTCAAAGAATCCTTGTGCCGAACCATTCATAATTATTGAGAATTTGGGTGAGTTGATGCAACCTTGCACCCAGTCCACCCACTCTTGTTTAAAGCCAAATTTCTTCAGAACATCCAACAAAAATTGTCGATCCACCAAATCATATGCCTTAAGGATGTCGAGTTTAATGATCATGCTAGGAGCCCTTGCTTTTCTAGCTGAATGAATAGTTTTGTGTGCTACTATGATGCCTTCAAAGATGGATCTGCCTGGGGAAAACCTGCTCTGCTCTTCTGAAATGATATTCTTTAGGACTTTCTTAAGTCTGTTGGTGATTATCTTAGATATGATCTTATAAATGGTGTTGCACAAAGAGATTGGCCTATAGTCCCCAAAGCTTTGAGGACCTTTCTTTTTGGGGATAAGAGCAATGAAGGTATGATTGAAGGCCCCAAGCACAGTTGTTTTTTTCCTTGACTCCTCGACTGCTAAATGCACATTTGTTCCAATGATGTCCCAAAAAGCTTTAAAGAATCTGGCCGAGAAACCATTCAGTCCAGGGGTTTTATCAACCCCCAATTGAAATGTGGCACGTTTTGCTTCTTCCAAACTAATTGGCTCATAGAGCATCAAGCTGTCTGCATCATTTACCAAGGCTGGAATTTAGTTCAAGAATAACTCCCTCTCTTCTATTATCCCCAACTACTCTGTTGAGAATTGATTGAAAGTATTGTGTTGTTGCTTGGTTCACTTCTTCAGTGTTCTTTGCAACGAATCCATCCTCCTTGACTATCTCCATGATGTTTCTCCTAGCCTTGTTAATATTCGTAGTCCTGTGAAAAAATTTGGTGTTCTTGTCACCTTCCTTCAACCACACTTCCCTTGATTTTTGCCTCCAAAAAATCTCCTCCCTAGCCAAAATCTCTTTTAACTCTGACTTAAGTTGTAGTTTTGTGTCAAAATCTACCCCATCCATTCCTTTCTCTATGAATTTTTCATTTAGCTTGGATAACTCTCCTTCCACACATGCTTTATTGATGAAAATGTTGCCAAACCGCTCCCTGTTCCAATCCTTCGACTTATTCTTGATGTGTGCCAGTTTTTGTTTGAGAAGAAACATACATGTTTGATGGCCCTCTCTCACTTCATACCATTAAGTCTTCATTAACTCATGTAGGGATGGATCCCTAAGCCACATGTGTTCAAATTTGAAAGGGATCCCCCTTTTAGGCACCTCTGGCTTTAAGAATAGCTAGACCGGGAAGTGATCTGAACCGATGAATGGAAGGATGCTAGCTTCAAATACGTCTGCGGAGGGTCCCCACTCTCCACCTAATAGAAATCTATCTAATTTTTCTACAATGTGAGTGTAACCTTTTCTCCAATTCATCCAAGTATATTTCCCATTTTTTGTTTGCAGCTCGCTTAACCTCCCATCCTCCACAAATGCTTAGAAATCTAATTGTATTCTAGACAGAGTTTGACTACTGCCCAACTTCTCAGTATTATCCAATGTGGCATTAAAATCTCCTCCAATAATTACTTGTGATCCATCCTGCAACTGCAACCATGCCCTAATTTCTAACCACAACTCCCTTTTCACAGACATAGCTATTGGTCCGTAGACATTTACAACTATTAAGAACCTATTTTTACTCAAGATCCTACAACTGACTGCCAACCAGTTCTGCTTTTCCATTAATACCTTACACTGAATGCTAAGAGGGTTCCATAACACACCTAATCCACCAGAGGCCCCTGCTGACTCCACAAATGATCCTTCCCATTGCTTCCAACTTCTCATTTTATTTTCTATCTCCTGTCTCTCCCATTTGGTTGCAGCATAATTACTTCTGCCTTACTTTGATCTAATTGGTGCTTAACCATGCGCCATTTGCTAGGGGTGTTTAAGCCCCTAGCATTCCATGTAATTACCTTCATGGCTCCTCGGGAGGGGCTATCTCCCTCCTGCTTCTTAGCTTCCTTTGGCCTTTAGCACTGGTGGCCATTTCCAACTTGACTTTATTAGATTTGGGACCCCTCTTCTTTTTAGTCATGATGTTTGGTTTTTTCAGTTTAGATTGGGTTTTTTCAATGGATCTTTCCTCAAATATGTCTGCTTGCTCAAATTCAGGTTCTTCCTCCCCCTCAGGATCTGAGTCACTGTCTTCCAGGTCCTCATAGGTCCCAATAGGATTTGGTTCATTCTCACCCATAGGTGTTCCATGGATATCAGCCCTAATACCAACCTATTCCAAGACACATTATGATGTAGGCTCCCCTGCATCTATTTATCAAGACTTCATCCACTGTACCCAAATTGCTCCCCACAGTTTCCAACAACACTAATTCATAGAATTCAGAAGGCATTTCATATATTCTAATCCATATTGGACCATCCTGAAGAGTGTGCCTCCACGGATTAAAATTGGGGTACTAGTCAATCAAATGGATTCCGACATTCCTCAGATAGTGCAGTCGACTATTAAAAACTCTCCATTTCTCCTTCAGTGTCTGGAAAATGACTAGGAAGTAATCATTAGCCAATGCACCAATTTCAACATTAGTACCGCAGTTATCAAAACACTAGCTTTCAATCTCCCCTGAACCACCTTTTCCACCTCCCCATTTGATGAACATCCCTAATTGTTTTAATTTGTCTGATTTGTATTTAATTTTATGGATTTTTTTTAATTTTCTGTATTTCTATTTGAATTTGCAATAGTGGGAGAGGGATCTCAGGCATGCCAGGAGGCTCTGGGATCCTGCATAATTCCTTGCCTTTCTCTCGATCCCGTGCCTGTCTCCCTTCGTCCTGAGCCTTTCGATCTCCAATCCTTTCATCATTATAAGGGTTTTTGTTGCCGCATGAATCAACCTCCTTTGCCCAATTTTTTTCCTTGCTATACTGATACCTACCATTTCACCTTTCTTTTGGGCCCCATTGCTCAACAATATGTTGTCCAGTCCTTGCAGGTTTAAAAGTATTCTTCCACTCTGATTGGCTACCCCTCTAGCGAATCCAAGGAGGTTCGACTAGCTTGCTCCCCTGCCAAGAATTTCTACCTTCTATCCTTCCCCTCACACCCATCCTACCTCTCTCAAGATTCTGATTCAAGGGGTGACAATTGTCCACCCACGCGCCATTCATGTACACCCACTGCGGAGTGTGGCCTCCATTGTTCATCTCCTGCCTTCGTTCGCCATTTCGCCCTCGCCTGCCCTTGATTCGCTCTATCTGTGCTCTCCATTCGCAAGTCCTACATTCATGGTGCTCCTCCTCCTTCGCCATAATTACGAACCCTTGAAATTTTTTCAAAGTTTGTTGCACATATGATAGAACTATTAATCACATTTTATCTTGTAAATTGCTATTAGCGTTTAAATAGTCATGATCTATTTATAGTTTGAACCAATTTTCCTCCCTTTCTATACCAACATCTTCAACCTCAAGAAGTTCCACAATTTGTAAAAATATGGAGCATTGCTTCAATTTCATCAATTTTCCTAACTTTCTACAGAAACATCTCCAACCATAATTTTTTTTTTTACATTTTTTAAAATATGGGGCATTTTTTCTTTTGTTTCTTCAGCTTAAACCCCATTAATTCACCCTTTGTCATTTAATGATTTTTTTATTTGGACAAAAATAAATTATGTCTCACTTTGCTATATGCTCTTTTAAAATTTATATTTTGAAGACTTCAATCAATTGACAATTAGTTAGGACTCTATTTAACAACTAGAGCTTCTAATTTCTATTCGAAGATAATCTATCAATTTTTAATGATGAATTAAATTTTAAAGTATAAATACTATATGCTTTCTAATGGTTAATCCATTTAAATAAACCATTAAATTGTGATTTTCTTATTTTTTTAAATAAAATTTATTTGTAATTATAATTGTTCAAGGAGAACAAGAAAATATATGTTTAGGGTTTGTCAAATTTTATTTAGTGATTGAAGAGTTAGGGTTATTGAATTGGTGTAGTCAAATATATACATATCATTAACATATTTATAATGGTGAAATTTGTATATTTATGTTATTTTTATTTAGTTTTGTATTTTTAAAGGAATATTTTGATAAGTGACCTAATTTTGTGCAAATTTGACATTAATTTTTTGTCTTTTTGTCCACTTTTGTCTTCTATGCACAAATCAAATTGTACTATCTACCATATTATTAGTTCCTGCCCAGGCGTGGAAATACTTATGCATTCGCCCTGAATGCTTTAAAAAGGGCAGCATCGGCCAATCACATAGCGGCATTCAAACATATTACTTTTTATTTGTATAGTCGGAATTTTGAAAGCTATTATTTATATTGGAAAATTAGCATTTATCTGTTTTTCTATTCGTCGGAGTAGGTTTATAAATCATTTTTTGATTAAAAAAGTCAGGAAAATGCGAACGCATAGATCGATTAAATAAATTTAAGCAAAGGCATAGTTTATAAAGCTGGCGGCCAGAGGTACGCAATGCATGAGTGCAAATTAAATGCATTAAAATATCAAGAAAATGCGAACGCATAGATTGATTAAATTGATCTAGGTGAAGGCATAGTTTATAAAACTGGCGGGTAGACGTACGCAATCCATGAATGCAAATTAAATGCATTAAATGGCATCTGGCTCGAGGTGAAGGCGCTGGAATGGCTTGGTGTTCACGCGTGGCCAGGGTACTTTGGTCATTTAATATAGATTTGAGCCACTTGCTATGCATCGTTATTGCTTTGCGAATGTTGTTTTCCTATTCTGCAAGCCCGTGTTCTAAGGAAGAGTTTGTAGTTGCAGAGCAGGAGATGTTGTAGTTGCAGAGTCCAGACCCAGAGACGAGTTACTTGAGGTTATAATTTGTTATTTTTTGCAGTTTCGCGCCGTTTAACTGCATAAGGAAGCTGTGTTGCATCGTGCTTTGCATTGTGGCTGAGCTGGAGATCTTGTAGTTGCAGAGTCACAGGCTGGAGGCCGAGAAACAAGTTGCTTGAGGTGATGTGAAGTTGGTTTTTTCTGTTTTCTTTCATTTAATAGTGAAAATGCAAGTTGGGTTTCGTAGTTCTTTAACGCGTTTGTATAGTTTGATTGTAAATTCGTATTTTAAATCGGTTTAAGTTGGGTTGAAAGGGCTTTAGAGACTGTCAAGAAACGATTTACTGGAGGTGATAATTTGTTATTTTTTGCAGTTTCGCACTATTTAACTGCAGAAAGGAAGTTGTATTGCATAGTGCTTTGCTTTGTGGCTAAGCAGGAGATCTTGTGGTTGCAGAGTCGCAGACTGGAGGCCGAGAAACGAGTTGCTTGAGGTGATGAGAAGTTAGTTTATCCTGTTTTCTTTCATTTAATAGTGAAAATGCAAGTTGGGTTTCCTACTTGCTTTAACGCGTTTGTATAGCTTGATTGTAAATTCGTATTTTAAATCGGTTTAGGTTGGGTTGAAAGGGCTTTAGAGACTGTCAAGCAAATGCAATTTACAGATTGGAACTGAAAGCACGCAATTGCTTTGGGCTTTGTCGCTGTCATTTCATTTAATAGTGAAAATGCAAGTTGGGTTTCGTAGTGCTTTAACGCGTTTTTATAGCTTGATTGTAAATTCGTATTTTAAATCGGTTTAGGTTGGGTTGAAAGGGCTTTAGAGACTGTCAAGCAGCTTTGTCGCTGTCATTAAAGCAGAAAGGAAAGAGGAATTTTGTCAGATGTCGTGGTTAATGTCCTCATAGGCATACATGCGATATATGGGAGCATACACAAGACAAGTAAACTGTTTAACAAAACCCCTCAAAGAAATGTGGGTCCATCAAATTTGTGTTCATAGGCGTTATGTAGAAACCCTTTTCTCCATTCTGCTTGGTGCATGTGAGTCCTGTAAAGATTAGATATCTTCAATTGCTACAGAGCTGTCTACTGTTTTTATCCAGTTTCAATTTTCATTTACCCTTCTATCATCTCATATCTAATTAATTAGGTAGGTGCTAATTAGTCTTTAAATACATAATAATTAAAAGAAAGAAACAATTATAAATATCAATCAAAGCCATTTAACAAAGTGGCAGTAGATGACTATGTGCATGTTGATATGTTAGACAACATGTATGTGTGCATAGGTGTGTATGGATACCATGAGTTGTGATTTCTACTTGCATGTGGTTCGATTAAACAATTAATAATAAGTGTTGGACAATGGAATGAAATAAACTTAGGCAAATGGATATAGAGTAACCGCATTATGTCAATTTAGTCGAGCTTTATTGCTATTCTTTTAGGGAACCAAACAAATGTTCTTTGATTTCTAATTAAAGCTTATTACAGGATGCAGTGTTTCTGATTGGAAGAAGAGAGCTGGTGTAGCGGCGTAGTTGTGGCGAAGACTTGAAGAAAGGATTAGAGGGTGAGTTTCTAGAATCAACCTTCTCCTTTGTTTACAATTGCATAAAGTAGACAAAGAAAAAGGTTAATTCAAGATTCTCACTTTATTGATTGTACTTGAATTCATATTCTTGCTTCTTCTTAGAAGGACAATCTTGACAAATGAGTATTGTGAGTGGCATATGCTATGTGGTTCATAAAAATCAAGTAGTTGGGGTTCAAAGGTAGATATTAGAAATGCAATTACTTTCCAATGGATTTCTTTGCTGACTGATTGTACTGTATAATTGGAACATATTTATTGTTATTTCTAGAGTTTGATTCAAAATCCATATGCATATTTTCATAAAAACAAGTGGCTGAAGGCACATAATTCATCAAGGCAAAAATAATCTTTGAATATATAACAATTAAAAGGGAGAAATAATTATAAAAATCCTTGGCCACATTTTCCCTTTTTAGTCTTTGAATATATAACAATTAAAAGAGAGAAATAATTATAAAAATCCTTGGCCGCACTTGCCCTTTTAAACAAAGTCAAATAACAAATTAGCAATTGGACGTAAACAAGGTTCAAGGAGTATGGCGATAGAAAACCATACTTTGAACAATGGGTAGACAATGTGTTGAAAATGCTTTAGAGACTGTCAAGCAAATGCATTTTTCCTTCTGATTTCTCTCATTTTGCACTGTAAATGCAAGTAGAGTCAAACAAGGTTGAAGGAGTGGGCTGATACAAAACCATATTATGAACAATGGGTGGACAATGTGTTGAAAATGCTTTGGAAATTCTCAAGCAAATGCATTTTTTTCTTCTAATTTCGTTCATTTTACACTGCAAATGCAAGTTGGGTTTTGCATTGCTTAGATGCATTTGTGTACTTTGATTATAAAATCATAGTTAAAATCATTTTGGGTATTATCCATTCAAATGTTTCCTTCAAACATGAAGGATTCATTTGAGCCTCATAGGCATTATGTAAAAACCCTTTTGTCAATTCTGCTTGACGCATGTGAGACCTATAAAGATTGCATGGCTCCAATTGTTGTGCAGCTGTCCCATAGAATGAGGTTTGGAACCAATGTGCTGTAAACCCATGCCATAATGAGAGCTTTGGAACAATGTGTGAACAATGTGTTGAAAAGGCTTTAGAAACTGTGAAGCAAATGTAATTTACAGATGTAAACCCAGACTCTGCAATTGCTTTGAGCTTTTCTTCTGTCATCAAAGCATAGAGGATAGAGGAATTTTGTCAAATATCGTGGTTATTGTCCTCATAGGGACACATGCAAAATATGGAAGCATACAGAAGGCAAGTGAACTGTTTAACAAGACTCCTCAAAGAAATGTGGTCCCATGCAATATAGACTTTGTATGCATTCATGCATACATGTATGCATGTGTATATGTATGCATGTAATTGTGTATATATGTATACATGTACCTATGTATCCATGTGTGTGTGTATGTTTATAGCAGATTATGAAATATGTTATCGAATATGGTCTGAAAGACTAATGAGCAACTACCTAATTAATTAGATATGAGATGATAGAAGAGTAAATGAGAGCTACCAACTCAAAAAAATGCCAAAGTTAACATAGTTTAGATCATTTTAAGTGTTTATCATCCAAATCAATTAAATCAATTTTGGCCATCTCTATGCAAAAAATGAATTTCTTGAAAATGCTTTAGAAACTTTGAAGCGAATCCAATTCATAGGTATGAAGCCAAATTGCACAATGTTTACCAACAACTCCCCTGGTTAAAATTGTAAATCATTATTAATCAAACAATCTTTATTTATTACTTGTTATTCATGCTATTATTAGTTCCTGCCGCCAGGCAAGAATACTTATGCATTTGCTCTGAATGCTTTAAAAGGGCAGTATTGGCCAATCACATAGCGGCATTCAAACATATTACTTTTTATTTGTATAGTCAGAATTTTGAAAGCTATTATTTATATTGGAAAATTAGCATTTATCTGTTTTCCTATTCGTCGGAGTAGGTTTATAAATCATTTCTTGATTAAAAAAGTTAGGAAAATGTGAACACATAGATTGATTAAATAAATTTAAGCAAAGGCATAGTTTATAAAGTTGGCGGCCAGAGGTGCGCAATGCATGAGTGCAAATTAAATGCATTAAAATATCAAGAAAATGTGAATGCATAGATTGATTAAATTGTTCTAGGAGAAGGCATAGTTTATAAAACTGGTGGGTGGATGTACGCAATCCATGAATGCAAATTAAATGCATTAAACGACATCTGGCTTGAGGTGAAGGCACTGGAATGGCTTGGTGTTCACGCGTGGCAAAGGTACTTTGGTCATTTAATATAGATTTGAGCCACTTGCTATGCATTGTTATTGCTTTGTGAATGTTGTTTTCCTGTTCTGCAGGCCTGTGTTCTAAGGAAGAGTTTGTAGTTGTAGAGCAGGAGATGTTGTAGTTGCAGAGTCCAGACCCAGAAACGAGTTACTTGAGGTGATAATTTGTTATTTTTTGCAGTTTCGCTCCCTTTAACTACATGTATCTATGCATGTACGTATGTATCCATGTCTCTATGTACATTTGCATGTATCTATATGCATATGTATGTAAATATGTATAGATGCATAAATGCATACATGCATGTCTCTAGATATATCTAGGCATATATGTATTTATGCATGTATGTATATATGTGTGGATGCATATATGTGTATATGCATACATGCATGAATGTATATACACATATATGCATTCATGTATCTATGCATATATGTATCTGTGCATGTGTGTACATATGTGCATGTATATGTGTATGCATCTATATGTCTTTTCTAGGGAGCAGTTTGCAGCGACAGAGCAAAGGTTGTCATACTTGCAAAGTGCACACTCACAAACAAGTTGCTTGGGACAATAAATAGTTGTTTTCCTTGGTTTCCTTTCATTATATAGTGCATAGCCAAATTGGGTTTCACAGTGCTTAGCTTATGGTAATCTTCATAGGCTGGTTCCTTGGATATAGAATTGTCTTTTTCCTAGTGTACAATGTACATGCTTAACAAGTACTTGGTCCTTTTGAGTCCTATAAAGATTACATATCTTCAATTACTGCAGAACTGTTCCATAATAAAAGCTTTAGAACCAGTGTACTGTCAACCTGTGCCATAATGAAACCTTAGGAACAATGTATGGACAATGTGTTCAAAAGGCTTTGGAAACTGTCAAGCAAATGCAATTTACAGATATTAACCTAGACTCTGCAATTGCTTTCAGCTTTTTTGCTGTCACCAAAGCTTAAAGGACTGGGAATTTTTTCAAATGTCATAGTTATTGTTTTCATACGCACATATAATCTTATTTACTCTTCTATCATCTCGTATCTAATTAATTAGATAAATGTTACTTAGTCTTTAAATCTCATTGTTTTCAATCACTTGTAGTGGAGTTTGCATTAAGCTAATAACATGTTCTTTTGTGTTTTAACATGCCTAGCCTCCTTGTTCTAGCCATAGACATTAACAGATGAATTTGAATACTTAAAGAACTGGTTGTTATAAAGCCAATGAAGTTGTAGACATGATTTATGGATTTTAAATGTATATACAAAAGGTAACATGTTTTACAAAATTGAGAAGCACATTTTTAAACAAAAAATATTTCTAAAATAAACTATCTCCAATCAGATTGGTTGAGAAAGCTTCACCAATGTCTATAACTGAAACATAAAATCAAAGGATACATAAAATCAACACTGGATATAAACATAGTTTTTTGAAGGACCAGGGATAAACACATACAGTCATTCTGTAAGGTTAACTTGCAGCCAGAGAGGTGGGGCAGGAAGTGTCATAGTTGAAAGACATGAGTCTCAAAAGAAGACAAACAAATACTACAGCAATACTCCTTCGATACTCTAAGATATATTTCATTGTAAATTGAAAAACATGCTCCAATCCTAATGACTATTCAAATACGATTTTAGAATTTGCATGACATGGCATTTTACTATGATTAAGAGAGAACTGGATAAATATACCACAACTGTGCTGAATCTTGAATGGAAAGAGGTGCAAAGTTTTAAGCTAATCACATTACAAAATGAAATAATTGCATTTTGACACCTTGGACTAAAAGAAAAATGGGAAACAAGAAATCACAGTAGAGTGCAATTAGGATTTGATAGTAAAAAGAGATTTTAAAAATTTATATATTGAAAAAGGAATTTGAGATAATACACCTAATTTCTTTGGTGCAACTTTCCTTCTATTTGGTTGTGGTTGCGATGGAGCATCTTTTGCTTCAAGAGCAGCACACTTTGCTAAATTTGTCTGATGTCTCTTTCCTTGAGTATGTGCCAAATAATTTCCTTCATTATTGTGTAAGGTGAAACATAGTTTGCAGGCTTTTACTGTAAAATGACAGCTCGTCTGGCATTAAACAGTAGCTAGTACTTGCTTTTGTCAGAACTTGACAGTCCTAGACATGTCTCCGTTGTGCAAAATAATGACAGCTACAAAGCTCAAAATAATTGTGCACTTTCAGTTTCAATATGTAAATTACATTTGCTTGATAGTCTGTAAAGCCCTTTCAACCCAACTTAAATCGATTTAAAATACAAATTTACAATCAAACTATATAAATGCGTTAAAGCAGTACAAACCCAACTTGCATTTTCACTATTAAATGAAACAAAACAGAAAAAATAACTTCTCATCACCTCAAGCAACTCGGTTCTTGGCCTCCAGTCTGCAACTCTGCAATCACAAGATCTCCTGCTCAGCTAAAAAGCAAAGCACTATGCAATACAACTTCCTTACGCAATTAAATGACGCGAAACTGCAAAAAATAACAAATTATCACCTCAAGTAACTTGTTTCTTCACAGTCTCTAAAGCCCTTTCAACCCAACTTAAACCAATTTAAAATATGAATTTACAATCAAACTATACAAACGCATTAAAGCACTATGAAACCCAATTTGCATTTTCGCTATTAAATGAAAGAAATAAGATTTATGAATTAAATAGTATATGCCACTCACTGTACTCATTTGTGTAGATTGTCCTTGTAACAGTGCTTCATACTTTCAAGTCTATTTAAACATTCAAGGACAAATTGCAGCGTCAGGTAACGATATTAACCTTCTCCTTTTATTTTTTTGAAATGCAATGCAGAATTTTTCAAATATGTGCATCTGGAAAAAATTCTTGTGTTTAAAAATGCAATAGTATATGATTTTCCACATTGCTCATGTCTCAATTTTGTCATTGTACCAGGGGAAAATACTAGTAACTACGATATGAGTCTAAATTTGTACATTGCTCCAAGCCTATTTAATCATTCAGCAGCAGATTGCAAGGTTAGCTTTGCAAATTGTCTTCCTGCTTTTCTTGGAATGCAATTGAAATTCTTCTATTTAAATATTGCATAAGGTTCTATTTCATGTGTTCATTTTGTCATCTTATATTCCTAATTTCTATGAACACAAATGATTTACAAGGCTGATAGCACATATAGGACAAGAGATAGATGCATCTTCCATAATTGCAATAGTGATTTGTGTTCGAAAATAGAACAAATTTTGCTTATATGTTAATCAATTATACTTCCTGTATACAATATCCATAGAATGGAATGAACTATTAGAATGCAACTTTCAAACTCTGTTTGCAGTTTCAAAAAGCTTTTAAAGTCATAGGTCTTTGTTTTACGTCAATTGGTTTCTACCTCTATGCATTAAAGCGAATTTTGTTTAGAAGACTGATTATATGTGTGGCAAGTTCTTATGCACTGTGCAAGTGATAATAGGATTATTCTTACTGCATTGCAAAAAAAACCAGAAAGTTAATTTCAAAAGCTGACATGACACATGAGTACAGTGAATGGTGTACTACATTGCTAACAAACATGAAACAATATTTTCTCATGGGTCTGTTTGCATGCGAAATGGCCTTAATTACAATTTTTTTGCTCACATTGCCAATTTCACTGTGTACTTTAAATTCCTAAACTGAAAGAAGACTGAGAGAAATAACTATTTATCGCCTCAAGTAACTCGTTTCTGGTTCTGGACACTGTAACTATAACAAAGTCTGCTCAATCACTATAAACTCTTCTAGAACAAAGACTTGTAGAACAAAAAAACAAGGTGCACAAAGTAATGGTCATGCATAGCAAGTGACTTGTAACCTATGCATGACCACTAAGCCATTCCAACAGTTTCTCATCAAGCCACATGCCATTTAATGCATTGTCTGCCTCTAGCCATCAGTTTTTATCTCTTATTTTTATTATTTAATCAACCTTTGCTTTCACTTGTGCTCAATGAATCTATGCCTTTGCATTTTCCTCAAAATTTTAAAACACTAATGATTTTTGAAGCTATTTCTACAAATAACAAAAGACATAGAATTTTTTTGATCAATCAATCCCTTTGCATTGACCTATTTCTTTTGAAACAAAAATGATTTATATAGCTATTGTCCACATGTTGCTTGATGCTTCTTCATGTCAACAACATTAAAAATCATTTTTTTGTTTTACAAAATCAACCAAATAAAAGTGCATAGAAGCAAAGCAAACAAATTAAAAAAAACATTTAAAGACCATAGACTGCAATTGACAATGTGAGCAAAAAAGATTCTTATCCACCATTTCTTGCATGAAAAGAAAGCTACATGGAAATATTGTTTTGTGTTTGTGGCATGGAAAGTATACATCATGCATTGTACTCATTTGTCCAATTTGTCTATGTAACAGGAATAAGTACATACCATCCCAGTGGGAGACACTAAATGAGAAGGTTAGATTAAAGAATTAATACTTTTCTTTCTTTGTGCTTCTAAAAAATTGTTCGCTATATAGTATGCCACATAGACTTGTGCTTTTGCTCGAGTTCCATTTGCCATCACATATATAAATTATCATCTTCCAAGAAACTCCACAACATGTTTAATACTATAGAATGCTATTCAGGGAAAGCAAATAGGCGACATAGGGACAAAATAATAGACATTGAAACCTATGAATTCACAAAGCGCCCACAAATATCAAACATTGACAATGTGCTTAAGAGCGAGGGGTTTTGTAGACTAGGTACATTTACATATAATGTTGGTGATTGTTTATTTGACTCATTACAAGTACTACTTAACAATCAGTACACATCAATTCAACTATGAAATAGAGCCATAGATTACTTTTTGAATCACCTCCAAAACAACTACAACAAAGCATTAAAATCATATAACGATGAACTAGATCCCGATACTCTGTATACATTGCACAAAGTACATGACCCATAAACATATTTCTGCAGAATGAGATTATCTGCAAAGCCACACCTAGATTCAAGTGAGTGTGGATTGTGGGGTGACTTATTTTGCATTCACTGGATATCCAAATGGTTGAATATACAAATATGCCTTTGGTCGAAAACAACAGCAAGAAGGTACTTAGACTTCAACAATTCTAATTACACACAATCAGTTTCTATACTATTCCATGACAAAAATTCTCTAAGTGGACACTTTGAACCATTGCTAAGAATCGAAACACAAAACATTACTTCAAAATAGTCCCTGCGTTTAGATGACATTGAAAAACCTGCCACAAAGCATCCTCAAATATCAAATATTGACAATGCCCTTAGAAATGAAGGCCTTTGTAGATTAAACACATTTGCATACAATGTCGGCGACTATTTGTTTGACTCGCTTCAAGTACTACTTAACAATCAGTACACCTCAACTCAATTACGAAATGGAGCTATAGATCACTTCCTGACTTGTCTTCAAAATAAGGATGAAGAAGCAATTAAATCATATAACAATGAACTTAATCCCGATACTCTATATACATTGCACAAACTGCATGACCAAGAAACATATCTTCACAAAATGTGATTGTCTGCAAAACCATGCACAGACCATGGTGAATGTGGATTATGGGGTGACTTATTCTGCATTCACTGGATATCCAAATGGTTGAAATTACAAATAAGTCTCTGGTCATCAACAACAGCAAGAAAGTACTTGGATTTCAACAATTCTGGATATACACAATCAGTCTCTATACTGTTCCATGATACAAACCCTCTAAGTGGACACTTTGAGCCACTTCTAAGAATCGGAACACAAAATTTACCTCACCAATCTTCAATTAGCTTGTACCGGCTAAAAAAGTCAATCATAAATAATACACAATACAAAACTGCCTATCTGAAAAAGACAAATAATCTACAAAGAAACAAGAAACATTTGATTCCTTTTCTCACACCAAACAATTTCAAACATAAATCAACAATAAGACTTAACCAGCTGAAAAACTTGATTAGGAAACAAAAACAAAAACAAAGTGTACCTGTGAGCCCAATGAAAAAGAAAACATTGTCGCCAACAGAAATTTATAAAACAGTAATACAGGATACACCAAAATATACATGTGCAGTTTGCCAAGTATTGTGTTTCAACAAGGACATCAGGACATTCAAAGAAAAATAAAAAGAACTATACTGCAAGCTACTACAATCAGATTGCTTGACATTCACAGATTCCATATGCCATGTATGCTATTTTGCATTGAAACAATCCACTATTCCAAAATACGCTACCCCGTAGAAAATAAGAACTAATAAGCAACTTTCCTATGTGCAAAATTTGACCCAGCTAGAAGAACGACTTGTGTCACTTAGAATTGCATTTGCACAAATTTGGGAACTAGGGTTCAAAAGGTCTCAAATAGGCCTAACAGGTTCTATTATAAATGTTCCTGTTGACATGAACATTATACAAAAAGCATTACCACAATCAATTAACAACACACAAACAATTGTTGTTTCATTAAAAAGGCGCTTAGAATATAAAAATGCATTTCAAAAAGGAATGGTGCGCCCAAATATCATCATGGAAGCTTTGACTCAATTAACAAGGACTTCACTATACAAAATGCACAAAGTCTACATAAACCAGGATTGGCAACAAGCTTTGCAATCCACTCCACAAATTGAAGACAGTAGCACACCAAGCACAAGTGAAACAGATTCAGATAATGAAATGGAACATGAAAACCCATCAGAAACTTTGATACATGGATTCACTGAGTCTAGAAGTATACATAGTATGCAAGACAAGATCATTGAAATTGCACCTGCAGAGGGCAAGTATCCAATTGGAATTGCATATTTGCATGTGTATATGTTTATATGTCTACATGTACATATGCATGTATTCATGTGTGCATGTATTCATCTGTACTTCTGTGTATCTGTATATGCAATTACGTATACATGTCTCTATGCAATTATGGATGTGCTGCTCTACCCTTGTAACAATATATTCTATTCTATGGATATTGCATATAGAAACAGTAATTGGTTCTCATAGCATTGATAACAGTTGTTTTCGTAAATGCCCACCATAGCTTATATCTATTAAGAAACATATATACCAAGACTTGAAACCACTGATTTTCAATGGCTCTTGTTCCATTTTCAAAGACACGTTACTATTGCAATCAACTTTATGAAGCGTTCATGTCCATAGAAATTAGGAGCAAGAATGACAACATGTTATAGAACCTTATATTATGCCTTTCTAGCAGTTCTTTTATTGCATTTCAAGAAAAGCAGACACTAAATTTCTATTCATATTATTTCATCTATGGCGCTTATAGTTTTTGCATAGATATTACAGACATTGAGTTCATTGTTCAATAGTTCTATTGTTCTTCTCATGGCTTCAATATTTGATTTCTTATGTTACTTTTTTTTTGATAGAGCTAGATGCTTTTTCCTTCATGTTGTTATGCAATAAATGGTATGTGATGTGCAGCTATTAGAATACTATGGCCATATCTTTCCCACAAATCAATGCATAAATGTTTCTTCAATCCATTGCATGTCAAATTGCACTATCTGACAAAGTTACCATGCCAACACCAAGGTGACTATACTGAATCCTTATTGCATTCCATGCAAGCACATTTATTTTAGAGATTTTGTGAAACAGTCCCCTTTCCTTATGTATGCTTCGATACTTTACATGTGTGCCTATGAGAACAATAACTACGACATTTGACAAAATGCCTTTATCCTTTGTGCTTTAATGATAGCGAATAAGCTCAAAGCAATTGCAGAGTTTGGGTTTACTTGTCAAAATTGCATTTGCTCA
Organism: Sequoia sempervirens; assembly: GCA_007258455.2. Lineage (NCBI taxonomy): Eukaryota > Viridiplantae > Streptophyta > Pinopsida > Cupressales > Cupressaceae > Sequoia > Sequoia sempervirens. Next base: position 21,803 of record VDFB02326500.1, read on the forward strand.
ACAGTTTCTAAAGCCTTTTAACACATTGTCCACACATTGTTCCAAACTTCTCATTATGGCACAGGTTAACAACACATTGGTTCTAAAGCTCTCACTATGGGACAGCTTTGCAGCCATTGAAGATACATGCATCCATGCATACTATCCATAGATACATATATACATGCATCCATGTGTGCTACCATGCATGTATCTATGTATACATGCATGCATGCATATATGTATCTATGCAATTTTATATGCAATACATGCATACTTCCATTGATGCATATTTATGCATTTATGTATCCAACTATACATGTTTCTATCTATCCATGCAACTATGTATCTATGTATACATGTTTCTATAGATGCATCCACGCATATATGTATATATGCTTGTGTGGCTATATGTATACATGCATGTATCTATTTATGTGTCAATGTATCTATCCAAGCATGTATCCATGGATACATGGATTTATGCATCTATGGATACCACCATGTATGTATATGTGCATGTATCAAGTAACTCATTTCTGGGTCTGAACTCTGCAGCAACAACATCTCCTGCAGTGCCATGCTTATGCAAAATACATAAATGGCACATACATACTAATGAGCATGCATTGCAACTAACTTAAATCTATATTGAATCATAAAGCTAAATGCAATTTAATGCATTGACTTTCAAACACAAACAAGACAATAGATAAATGCCAAATTGCCAATAAAAAAATTTACTTTTGAAACATCAACTTGCATTATTAAACAACAATATGCACAAAGCAATCATGTTTCTTTAACTAGATCGCTATAAAGTGCATGTT
>VDFB02326501.1:0-30522 GCA_007258455.2 Sequoia sempervirens
AAGTCCGAGAATTATGATGGGAATAATTTCCCATTCAAGTCAAACAAATAATGACCACCGACAGCCCAAATAATATTTTAATCTTTCCTTTATAAAACTTCATTATTACCTTCTATCATCATGAGCCTTCGAATAAAGTCAATTTTCCACCCCTTTCTTTTTGTTCAAAGATTTCCTCACAATGATGTAGCCTTGTGAAAGAAATATAGTATGTCAAAATACCTCATAATCTTTGGAGAATAATATTGCTTTGTGATATATGTAACAATGTCTCATTTTAGAATAACACCTATATCACTGCACTTCAGTAAAGATGCCGATAGATATGCATATGAATGATAAAAAACCAAATGCAGGTTGAGGATCAACATAGATATATAAACACATGCAAAATTGAAGAAAATCACCATGTACACAACCTATAACATCATCCTTAGTGTATTGACATTAATACCAAACTATACTAAGGGACAAAAAACTCCCCCTTTGGCATTGATGTCAAACACAAAGCTATAATATACATGTTCTGAACATGATGACTGCACAGAGTACATACCCATACCATCCTGTCACATAGCAGAGAAACCATCAGATACAACTAGAGACTAAATAATCAAAGCATATCATCATAAAGATTGGATATCACTGTGAAACACAAGCTAAAACAACTGAACTGTACACAACATCATATATATATAAAAAAAATACTTGTGCCAAAATATCCCCCTTTTGACACAATGCCAAAAAACAACTATACTCTGAAATATCAAAAACAAACTGAGGGATGAAGGAATATGCAAGAACTGCTCCCCCTGACTCCATGCACTGGAGTTAACATGGAAGAGAACTAATATAGACAACTCCAAGCTTGTCTCTGAGCAATTCAAACTGAGCTTTAGGAAGGGGTTTGGTAAAGATATCAGCCACCTGATCATTAGATGCCACAAAATCTAGTACAACTTCATTTTCCAACACCTTTTCTCATAGAAAATGATACCTTATATCAATATGTTTAGTTCTAGAATGTTGCACAGGGTTTTTTGAGATATTAATAGTACTTGTATTATCATATAGAATGTGAAAAGGTCTAACAACATCAACTTGTATGTCCTTCAAAGTTTGAACCATCCAAAGCACCTAAAGTGCTTCTCCTGTCCTCAATATTGCCATCCCAATCAGCATCAGTGTAAGCAACCAAAGTGAAATCACCATGTTTAGGATACCACAAACCAAAATCTTGTGTCCTAGCAACATACTTTAAAATTATTTTTACGACATTCAAATGTGACAACTTAGGTGCAGATTGAAAGCTTGAAACTAGGCATACAACATGCATAATATCAGGCCTTTTGGCAGCCAGATATAGAAGACTACCAATCATGGATCTATACAGAGTATGATCCACATTAGGCTAATTAATTTCCTTTGAAATTTTACAGCTAGTTTCCATAGGAGTCCCAACTGGTTTACAGTCAATCATCTAAAAAAAATTCAAGATTTCTTTGACATATTTTGTTTGTGAGATAAATATTCCTTTATCAAGTTGACTAACTTGAAGACCCAAAAAGAAAGAAAGTTCACCAATCATTGACATTTCAAATTTAGACTTCATGATTGCAGAAAATTCAGAGCACAAAGCATCATTATTACTACCAAATATAATATCATCAACGTAAACAACAACAACTATATTACTATCACCTTTCACTTTGAAGTATATATTGCTATCTACTGCACCTTTTGAGAAGCCATGTTCATGTAAATAGGTATCCAACTTTGAATACCAAGCTCGAGGTGCCTGTTTCAGACCTTAGAGAGCTTTTTTTAGCCTATAAACATAACATTCTTTACCTGCAACTACAAAGCCTTCAGGTTGTTCCATATAAACTTCAAGATTCTAATAAATCACCATTGAGAAAAGCAATTTTAACATCCATTTGGAACACTTTAAAACCTTTGTACACAGAGTAAGCTAGAAACATTCTAATTGCTTCCAACCTAGCCATAGGAGCCAAAGTTTCATCAAAGTCCAATCCTTCAACTTGAGAATAACCTTTACAAACTAATCTAGTTTTATTTCTGACTATATTTCCTTGTTCATCCATCTTGTTCCTAAAAACCCATTTTGCCCCAATGACATTTTATTTTTAGGTCTAGGAACTAGTTCCCAAGTTTTATTTTTCTCAATTTGTGCAAGTTCTTCATGCATATCCTGAACCCAACAACTATCACTACTGGCTTCAGAATATGTCTTAGGTTCTATTTCTGAAATCAAAGATAAATAAACTTGTTCACCTTTATCTTTTGTACCTGAAAGCTGCCTTCTAGTTTGAACTCCCTTTGACACATCACCAATAATCTGATCAGAAGGATGTTTCTTTTTCATTAACTTAGAAGAAAACTGAGAAGAAGGCTCAACAATATCATCAACCTCATTTTGTTCAGTTGATTGCACAGGCTCTATTGAACTTGAAGGTTCATTTTTATCTTTCAGATTTGTATTAGATGCCTGCACAATAAAATCATCATCATCAAGTTTCTTTTGTTGTTCACAATTTTGTATTTAGTTTCATCAACCTTAACATTGGAACTTTCCAAAACTTTTCTTAATCTTTCATTGTAACACCTATATGCTTTACTGTGTGTAGAATATCCCAAAAATATTCCCTCATCACACCTAGATTCAAAACTGCCAATGCTATCAATATCTTTCTTAATAAAGCACTTGCTACCAATTTTTTTGTTACATTAGTAGTCCTACCATACCATAATTCATATGGTTTATGTTGGGTTTTAGTTCTTATCCAAACTCTATTCCAAACGTAAATAGTTGTATGCACTACTTCTTTCTAGTATGTATTTGACAGAGTTGCATCATGCAACATAGCTTTTTCCATTTCCTTCATTGTTTGATTTTTGCGTTCAACAACACCATTTTGTTGTGGTGTTCTAGAGGCTGAATATTTCCTTTTTATGCCATGATCTTCACAATAATCAAAAAACTCTTGTGAGGTAAATTCACCTCCTCTATCTAACCTAAGACATTTGATTTTCAGATCAGATTCATTTTCAACCAACTTTCTAAAAATCTTAAACTTATGAATAGCTTCTCCCTTATGTACCATAAATGTTACCCAAGTCATATGAGTATAGTCATCTATAAACAACATGAAATACCTCTCATTGTTCAAGTACTTAGTCCTTGTTGGTCCACATAGATCAGTGTGAACAAGCTGCAGAGGTCTGGTTGATGTATATTCTTTAGTTTTGAAACTTGCTCTAGCTTGTTTTCCTTCTTGACATTCTTTGCAAATTTGATTATCTCATTTAGATATGATAGGCATGTTTCTAAAACTTTGATTTTTACTTATCTTTACCAGATTATCATAGTTAATATGGCCAAATCTTCTATGCCATAATTTAGACTCATCAACTTGACTCATGAAGCAAACATTACTTTCATGTTTATTATTTGAGCTTTCTTGCAAGTAATATACATTAGCATTTGTTTTGTAACCCACTGCTATTGTTTTACTAGATTTCTTTTGAATCTCACACCCTAAGTCAAAGAACTTTATTTCAAAACCATTGTCACAAATTTGGCTTATGCTCAAAATATTATGAGTTAGCCCTTCCACATAATAAACATCATTGACAGGAATTTCATTTTCACGCAATATAGTACATTTTCCTACTATAGGAATACAATGATCATTTCCAAATTTAACAAAACCACCAGAATAATCTTCATAGTCTATAAATATGCTTTTCTCACCATTCAAATGATGAGAATAGCCACTATCGAGAACCCAAAAATTTCTCTTAATAGAGTGAAAAGTTGTTTCAACTATCAAGGTTTTAGCATCTTTAGGCCTCCAAACAATTTTAAACCCATTAGCTCTATTTGACTGCACTTTTAAACTAGATTTATAGAATGTTGCAATATGACCTACTTCTTTGCATTTATAACATTGAAGATTAAAAAGAAATTTATAGAGATTTCTATTAACAATGTTATAACTTCTCTTAGACAAGACCTTGCAATTACTAGCCTTATGACCAAATTGTTTACAATTGAAACAATAACCATTGACGCTAGAGTCATTATCAGAAATATTACCTTTTCCTTTACCATTGTGATTTGAACATAGACCTTCATCAAGATAGGCAAGCTGATTTCTCAGCTTAACAACTTCTACCTCCAAAGAGCAGCATCTATCCTCCTTATGTTTCAGTTTTTCTTGAGTTATCTCAAGGATTTTCCTGGATTCTTCTCCTTTAAGAGTCAAATTAGAAATAAATTGTATGTTTTCATGATCTTTATCTTTTAAGATAACTGCTTCTTTTCTCAAATTTTTAATTTCTTTGAGAGCAGATTTCAATTCTCCCTCAAGGTCAATTTCTAATTCAGAATCAGATTCATCTTCCTTTACAGGAACAACTTTAGCCATGAATAAGATTTCTTCAGTTTCATCACAAGATTCAACTGATTCACTATCAGTTACATCAGCATAAAGGCTTTTCTTCTTTTTGAAAGTATTTTTCTTTTTAAAATTAGATTGCTTTTTCTTTGAAAATCTTTTATTGCTTTCATCATCACTTTCAAGATCTTTATTAGGACAATTTGTAGCATAATGTCCTATCTTTCCATAATTAAAACACTTAAAGGGTAATTTCCCTTTATATTTGCCTAATCCTCTTTTTAGTTTTCTTACAAAAGAAGATTATGTTTCATCTAAAACATCAGCCTCAGCTTTAAAGGCAGATTCCTTACTACCAGAGTTATGTTCATTTAATCTCATCTCATAAGTAGTAAAGAAACCATGGAGATCATCAAGAGTTACCTTATTAATATCTCTTTCTTCAACTGCTGCAATCTTTGGATCAAACTTAGTGGGTAAAGATCTCAAAAAATTTTGAACAACAAGCTTTTCAGGAAGGTTTTCTCCAAACCCTCTGATTTCATTTACACTTTCTTGAATCTTAAAAAAAAAATCAGCAATCTTTTCATCGTCACCCATTTTTAGACTGTCAAATTTAAATCTATAGTTCTGAAGTTTTGCTTCTTTAACTTTCTCATCACCTTCATAGATGGTAGATAATTTATCCCATATGGCTTTTGCATTTTTACAATCCATTATTTTTGTCAAGACATCATTAGTGAGTCCATAGCAAATAGCATTTTCAGCCTTTGCATTGCAATCATATGCTCGTTTCTCATCAACATTAGCAGGGGGTGATGTACTAGTATATGCCTTTTCTAATGCTGCCCACACATCATATCCTAAAGAGTTGATATGATTTTTCATCCTAAACTTCCAGAAAGCATAACCAGTACCATCAAAAAGTGGTGCCCTGATTGTAGATAAACCTTCTTGTGTTGCCATTAGCACTCCTGAACAGAAACCCCTAGTTGACTCAACAACAAGGTTTGGCTCTGATACCAATTGTAGAAGTGCAATTAACACTGAGAGGGGGGTGGGGGTAAATCAGTGTTAATTGCATTTCTACAAAGATGTTGGTGAATTATCAAAAGATTGGTGGTTTATAATTTGGCATTTTTTTAGTTTGTTTTGTGATGAAATCTTTGTGATTGTTTTGCTTAAAAGTTCTAACTTTTGAGATTTGCTTTGTTTGTTAGTTTGTTCTGTCAAAGGATGATTTATGAAAATTTGTTTATTGTGGGTGAAAAGTTTATTGTGGATTGTGATAAAGGGTTAGGTCATTTTTTTATTTTTTTAGTTTTATGATGGTTTTTTTGTTGTTTTCAGGGGACTCACCTAGGGCCTCGAGGGCTCATCAAAGTTAAGCCTTTCCTACATTGTACATGCAGAGGCTTGTAGTTCACTTGGTTTGAATTTTTTTGATCTTTTCTATTTTGTGAATGTTTTTGGATTTTGTATTTTGTGAATGTTTTTTTGGATTTTGTATTTTGTGAATGTTTTTGTGGATTTTGTATTTTGTGAATGTTTTTGTGGATTTTTTATTTTGTAAATTTTTTTTTGGATTTTGTATTTTGTAAATGTTTTTGTGGATTTTTGTATTTTGTGACTAAGTTGAAATAAAGCATGATAGAAACCTAAGGGGACTGACCTAAGTCATCGGGGATGATCAGAGATAAGCCTTTCCTATGTTGTACATGTAGAGACCATGTAGTTTGACCGGTTGATTCAAAGCATAAACTTGCTTTTGGGATTTCAAGCAACCTTGTTAACTTGGATTGATATTTCACTTTTATTCCTAGAGGATATGTTGCAAGAAATCTACTTGAACTAGCTGTGAGGTTCAAACAACCGCTGATATCTTAAATTGTTTTAGTGAAGGAATAATCCAATGATGTTGCTTCATTTTTTATTTTTTCAATTTTTTTTTATTTTTGTTATTTTTCAGATGATTTTTATTTTTGTTGTTTTCCAGATATTTTTTTTATTTTTGTTGTTTGTCCACTGTGATGGGATACACAAGGATATAATCCTTGACCAGCTTTGGGAAGTTACCCCTAGTTGGAGACAAGACTACTTTCCTCAATTAGTAACAAGCCATGGTTGGATACATGGTTTTTTATGAAATGAATGGGTGAATGCTTTGGATAATATCAATAGATAATGATGCAAGTCTAATTCAAACATAGAACCTATTTTCCAGGTTTTCACTATGGTACCTATTCTAGAAGTGCCACAAAAGTGGTTTTCAATTACATAATATTTTTTTCTCTTTTTGTTTTTCTTGCTTTTTGTATTTTTTTGTATTTTTATCTTTTACATTTATTTTGGATTTTTACCCTTTTTCTTAGGGTATTCTGATGTGCTTTATGTGTAGAAATTATTGAGGTGGTTGTTGTTCAGTGGTTCAGCTAAGGTTTCTCCTTCAGGAGTAGCCAACTGATAAGCCCCAAAACTGTAGCTTGTTGTGATGATAAATGGGCCTAACCAGTTGTGTTCAAATTTTCCTTTTCAATCTTGATTCAGTTATACCTTTTGGTTCTCTTTGAGCACTAGGTCACCAACTTGAAAGTTCATGTCCTTGATATTTTTTTCATAGCTTCATTTGAGCCAATTCTTATAAACCTGAAGATGGTTTAACGAGTTTAAATGCCTTTCATCTAGGAGCTCCAATTCATTTAACCTAGATACCCAATATTCTTTGTTGTTGACCATGCCTTTTAATGAGATTCACAATGAGGGGATTTTGACCACAATAGGTAAGATAACCTCTGATCCATAGACCAAGGAAAATGGTGTGGCACTTGTAGGTGTTCGGATGTTGGTTAGATAATCCCATAGGGCTAGGTTTAGCTACAAATTCTAATCACAACTGACTTCATTAATAGTCTTTTTTAGTATTTTTAGTATGGTTTTATTAGATGCTTCATCCTAACCATTTCCTTGGGGGTGATAGGGAATTGAGAATCTATGTTGGATAGAGAATTGGGAGCAAAGCTCTTGGACGTCTTTATTCTTGAAAGGGGTTCCATTGTTTGTTATTATTGTTTGGGGGATCCCATACCTACAAATTAGATAATTTAGAATGAACTTTGATATCTATTTTCTAGTGATGTGGGTCAATGGAATTTCCTCTATCCATTTAGTGAAATACTCTGTTGCTATGATAATTGTTGGAAGTTGTTGATATGTGGTTGTCATTGATGTCAACACTATTGACATTAATGTCTTTAAGGCTGTATATGTATCTAAGGCTAAATTTCCTAAGGTTAGATTTGATTAATTAAATCCATGATAAGCATAAACCCAAAGAAGTTATGAAGTACAAAGGAATTTAAAAGAAAGAATGATTATACCTGTTCCTCAAATCTTCCATGATTACCTCCATAGCACCTCCTAGCTTGCAACATGTGATTGATGCCCTCAGATTGAGTGTGTGAGCATTTCGACTATGACATTGTCCTATGCAAGTTTTGAAGGATTTAAATATGAAATTATGCCTATGCCTATGACAAAATGACTCAAAGAACTCTAAGTCTTAATATGCCAGAATAATGTAATCTATGTGCAATCTCAAAATATGAGCAAAATAGAATTTTATAGAAAATGCCATTTTTAATGGACTGACGAAATCGACTTTTGACAAAGACCTAAAATCAAAGGACAAGATTTAACCTGATAATCCCTAATCAAGGTTAGGGAAAAATCCTTAAACGAGTGGTTGAGATGTCATATGAGAGAATCAAATCTGCGGTGGAGAATAACTGAGATAATTAATTAGAAAATAAGGATTTTCAAAAATCAAGAAGATAAAGACTGCCTGATTTGTGAGATTCAAAAAATCAAGAAGATAAGAGTTGAATTGAAGATCAGATTTGAAAAATCAATAATTTGCTTAATTACTTGATTTTTGGAGGAAAGTTACCATTTCGAATTAAATTAATTCAAAATATGGATTTTGTGAAATAATAAATAATCGATTTTCAGATTATTTACTAAAATGAATTGTCAGTTAAGAATGTGATATCATTTTAAATAATTTCATTTATTTAAAATGAGGGAAATATTAATTTTGACAATTAAATAATTAAAGATAATTATTTAATTTAGAAGATATGATTAATAATTAAATAATTAAAGATAATTATTTAATTTAGAAGATATGATTAATAATTAAATAAATTAATAAATTCACTTAATTATGAGGATTAGTGACATATTAAATAAATAAATAAAATTTATTTATTTGATAATCAGGAAGAAAATGAAGAAAGGTAATTAAATAAATTAAGAAATTTATTTAATTAGGGGAAGACTTAGACAATTAATGGCGTATTTAATAAATAAATAAAATTTATTTATTTAATAATCATGAAGAATAAAAGGACATGAATTAATTAAATAATTATGAATTATTTAATCAATAGTCGAATGTGGACCAAGAACATAATTAAATGTCATAATTATAATGAAAGTGGTTAAAATAGAGTTTGCAGGCCTAGGTCATTTTTATGTGTCTACATTTTTCCCCTCTTTGCCATAATGTAGCGTGTTGCATTGTGACAAAGAAAAATAAATCAAAAATATTCCCTAGTGCAAAATAGGATGAGAAAAAATGATGAGGGAGGTAGCGGTATACCCCCTCGAGAGGATAGACAAGTTCCAAGAACATGAGTGTGGTCTTGAAATTGATGAGAAGACTAGAATATGATGAGACAAAGAAATGTTAGTGCAAAAGATATGGATTGATGATATAGATGCAATGCCTATATGAGATGGGTGAGAGAAGATGAAAAGACTAAAGAAGATGCATGTTAGTTCCTAGACCAAATCCTTCAAAACCTTATCGTAGGACTTTAATATTTATTGCTCTTAATCATCATTGGGAATATTGTTGTAATGGCCAACAAACACCATGAAATGACATAGATCAAGGTGTACAAGGTCGTACCATCACATAAGACATGCAGTCACATACAAGGATGATCATGACTCATACTAAGAGCACAATTGCCCCACTCTTTTTGTCATAACCAACCACAAGCAGACAATACAAAAGGGGCAAGTCATGAAATGTCGTTGCTTCCCTAAATCCTAATTCGAAGACATCCTTGAGAAACTAGCAACATGATTGTCAAAATACAAAATAGAGCCATTATCATGCTACATCGTTGTTTTTCTAAATCCCTTAATCAGGACATCGCTGAGAAACTAGTAACATGCATGTCAATGTCATGATACGTCGCTGCTTCTCTAAATCCTGTTGTTGGGATCTCGCTGAAAAACTAGTAACATGATCACAAAAATTCATAGACAAGATAAAAAAATCATGATATGTTGATGTTTTTCTAAATCCTGTTGTCAAAATCTCGCTGAAAAACTAGTAACATGATGAAAAATCCAAGGACAATCATGATACGTCGTTGCTTTTCTAAATCTTGTTGTGAGGACCTCACTGAAAAACTAGTAACATGATGAAAGCCAAAAGACAAGATAAGACAATCATGATATGTGGCTGCTTTTCTAAATACCGTTGTCAGGATCTCGCTGAAAAAACTAGTAGCATGATGAAAGCCAAAAGACAAGTGCCAAGTGTTTTCCAAGTGTTCCTAGATGCCAAATGTTTGTAATGTCGAGATTCAGGTCTAATAATGTCGATATGCCAGGTGTCAAGGTTTTGACGATGCCAAGATGACGAATGTCGAAGATTGCCAAATTCAGGAAGGACACATCCTGAATAATGCTGATGTCGAGAAGAATGATCCCTAAATGTCAAAAGGGATTCCTATAAATTCTAGATGACAAATGATGATGCCTAGGAAGGACACATCCTAAGGCATAAATGATAGAGATTGTTCTTCAGAAGGACACATCTGAAGAATACTGATGTCGAAAAGAGTGATCCTTAAATGACAAGAGGATTCCTCAAAAATGTCAGATGACAATGACGATGCCTAGGAAGGACACATCCTAAGGCATAAATGACAGAGGCTATTCTTCAGAAAGACCCATCTGAAAGATAACCAAGAGTTGACAGTTTGACCGAGTTTGACCCAACTTGACTTTTGTTGTCCATATGATGATATGTCATGGTGATATGATTGTCATGTTCAAATAAATTATTGCCATACTTTGTTTTAATGATTTGTTTTGACCTATAGACTTTTGACGTGTGTGTCAATGTAGTGCCATGAACCATGATGGACTGGCCTAGTGTGGCCTCGGGGGCTCATTGACAGATGGCCTTGCCTACGTCATACACTCAGAGACCTCATAGTTCGACATGACCAATGACTTTGTCTTGATGACCAAAGATTAAGTCATGATTTTATTTTGAAAAACCTAAAGGGACTGACCTAATGTCTCGAGGACTCAAAATTGAGTCTTGTCTACATAGAAAATGCATAGAGACAACGTAGTTTGGATAAATGACAAAGACTGACAAACTTGGGAAGGAATGACTTCATTTTTGCATTTTCTAGACATTTTGACTTTGTTGTGGTTTCTTCTGGATGTTTTTCAATTTTTAGGTCTTTCTTCAGGATGTTTTACGATGTTTTTTGTCTTTTTTCAAAACTTTTTCTGATGTTTTTGTCTTTTTTTAGGACTTTTTCTAATGTTTTTGTCTTTTTTCAAGACCTTTTCTAATGTTTTTGTCCTTTTTTAGGACTTTTTATAATATTTTTGTCTTTTGAATGGTTTAAGAGGATCATGACAAATGCATGTGACTGATTCCTACACATGAGAATCCAAGGACAAACATGATTGTGCCCCTAGTCAAGTTGAATACCAATTGATAGGTGATGACAACGTTGTTTGACGTGGGAAGGATGCATCCTGAAACAACGTGAGGATGACGATGTGACGAAATATTAAGGACTGTAGTCAGACTAGGAACAAAGTCAAAGAATGTTTTGGAGAATGTGCTTGTATGGATCAGACTCGTTGCATTTGGAATGACTTGGTTAGGACCAAATGGGATGATGATTATCCTTAGACCATTTGACAAGGGAAAGCCAAGATAGGTGACATACATGAAAGGATGAGAGGTGGCCTTGGTAAAGGACGAGAGACATGAGACTAAAGGAATTGTCATATGATTTTCAAGGACTATGTCACATAAGGATAATGAGGTTATGTCAGCAATGACATGACATTTCCCAGATAATGTATGACCAAAGGATAGGCATGTCAAAAGGTTTCCCAAAGCATGATTTATGTGTGCCAGTTTTATATCAAGACCAAGGTAGGTGGGAAAAATGCGCGAAAATGATAGGGCTTAGATGGACATAAATGTCATGAGGAAGGCATGGGAAATGAACTTTCCCCCAAGTGTAAAAGTTCACATAGATGATTTATTTTACACATGACCCCTATTTTCTAGGTTTTCATCATGGTACTTATCCAGGGCGTTGTTTGCCAGGTTTTCACTATTGGATGAAGTTTTTCTCTTTACTATTTTCTTGACTTTTTTTTTTCTTTTTTTTGGTGTCACCAAGACGCCTGTTTGCCAGGTTTTCATCAGGTGATGATTTTTTGATTTTTCAAAAAAATTGTATTTCTGATTTTGTGGATAGCCTGGATGCTTTAGATGACCACTGACTTTTCTGAATCCATTGATGGTGCTGATGTAGAGACTGGTGCCATGATATGCCAATAATGACCTTGTTGAAGGAGTTGTCTTGTCAGGATCGTAGTGCTTGTATACAACTGATTGATGTCATTGTGATCCTTTCTGATACTAGAGTTGGCCTTATCAGAATACGCACACATCTTGATAGAGTGCCATGAGAGTCCTTGTGGTAAAGATTTTTCTGCCATGATGTGTTGGATTTGTGACATGGTATTTTTGGACTTTAGGAGAGATGTAGGGTTATGACAGATGATGGTTGGAGCGGGATGTATGCAACCTAAAATGGTCACCTAGACTTTGGGCCTCATTTATTTAATTTGTCAACATCAACTTTCTAAATCAATGATTGTCGCATTTTCAAATCAAATTTCTTAATCAATTCATAACTATTTCAAATGTTTCAATTTTCCCTAAGGTTTGAATGTTTCATTAATTTTATTTAATCAAAGAAATAAATCCCTTTTAATAAATAAAATAATGTTATTTAATTGAAGTTAATATTCTTAAATAAAATGATGCTATTTAATTAAATCTATTTTTAATTAAATAATTTTATATTTTATTAATATTCATTTCTAGAATTACATAATCTTATTTTATTTTATTAAAAGAGATATTATCATCTTAAATAAAATAAAATAAATGAAATATCCTCTCAAGAATATCCTGTGATGAAAAAAAGGAAACAAATCAGTTAAAAAGGAAATAAACTAAAAAAAGAATTCCAATCAAGATTTGTTTCTATTTTTCTATTTATCCCACATTGCTTCTGAATTTGCCTTCAATTCTACTTTTGCCTATAAAATGAGCCCTCTCATTCTCATTTCAAGAATCACGAATTTTTACATCAAACTTATGCTACAAATTTGAATTTTATCATTTGAGATTACATTAGTTTGATTATATAATCATCTTATTTTTAGAGCATATAGTTTAATATTACATTTTAAGCTTAATCTTCATAGTAGATTAATTTGCAAAATAATTCATTTATGGCATTGCATGTAGATTAATTTTCATTTCAATAAATTAGTTTGGTTTATTGCATTTTACAACCATTTAGATTAGTTTTCATTGTTGCATTGCAAGAACAGGATTCATGGAGATTGGCATTCTTGCTTCTCCTCTTTGAATCTCTCGTTCCGAGATTGTATTTGCAGGGGTAACAGGGTTAATCTGAGAGCCACAACATCAATCTCTGCTCTTCTCGGATAGAGAGCTGTGAATTGATTTGCGAGGACTCATTATTGAGTATCCTTGCATGCAAGGATTCACAGAAGTATAACATATTTTCAGTTATACATTTTTGAAGCCCACCGTTTTTTAATTTAATTTAGTTTTTTAATTTTTTAGTTTTAATTTAATTTAGTTTTTAATTTAGTTTTTAAATTTCGTTTTTAATTTAGTTTTTAGTTTTTAATTTAGTTTTTAATTTTTAGTTTCTTAGTTTAGTTTTTAATTTCGTTTTTAGTTTTGATTCATTAATCCAACTTCCACTCAGTTGCAGGAAAAACGATTTCTGGGTTTTGTAGCCAGGGTCAAAATCCGATCTGGGTATCTTTCAGTTTTTTGATTTATTTCACAGATCTGAAGAAAATAGCCGCACAAAAACTGTCGCGCGTCATTTTTCACCTGGCTAAATGTTTAAAAAAAATTATTTTTTTCATCTTCTGCTTGCTGGATCAAAAAACGATTTCTGGATTTTATTTTTTGCTTCAAAAAATTTCTGGGTTTCTGTTTTTATCTACTCATTATAAACAGATTTTTCAGAAATAAAATTTGAAGATTTTTATGCATGTTTTAATTTAGTTTTTAATTTTTAGTTTTTAATTTAGTTTAGTTTTAATTTTAATTTAGTTTTTAATCTTAATTTAGTTTAATTTTTAGTTAGTTTGGTTTAGACTTTAATTTAGATTTTTAAATTAGATACTTTTTTTTAGTTTCTAAAATTCAAATTAGATTTTTTTAATTTAAAGTAGATTCTTTCCATTCTTCCAAACTTCTATCTTCCATTGATTCCACCCCTTCTTTTCTTCTAATTCAACCTCGGGCATAATTTTCTTGCTGATCTACACAGGTTGTGATTTTATATTTTTTCATCTTATCAGAGCCTATCTTTTTGTTTGATTTGATCAAATTTTTCAATTTATTATTTCTCCTCTATATCATTTTGATTTACGACCATGAGAGTGATTAC
Source organism: Sequoia sempervirens (assembly GCA_007258455.2). Classification (NCBI taxonomy): domain Eukaryota; kingdom Viridiplantae; phylum Streptophyta; class Pinopsida; order Cupressales; family Cupressaceae; genus Sequoia; species Sequoia sempervirens. Next base: position 14,273 of record VDFB02326501.1, read on the forward strand.
CTATCAAACTTCAATCCTTAGTTCAACTTTATCAATTTATCAATTTAGCCTCTTGGGAATAGCCTTGAGATTCTTATCTCTCACTTTGGATGTGATCGAGAATCATTACTCATGTTGAAAGGCCTTTTTGTTTTATGTGTTTGTCTAGATGTGATCCCGAGTCGACCTCACATCTGAGTTGTTTGGTGATCCCAAATCGATCTCACATTGCAACTTCATTCTTTGACTGCATGTGATCCCGAGTTGACCTCACATTAGTCAAAGAGGGGCAAATGTATGCAACCTAAAATGGTCACCTAGACTTTGGGCCCCATTTATTTAATTTGTCAACATCAACTTTTTGAATCAATGATTGTCACATTTTCAAATCAAATTTCTTAATCAATTCTAGCTTCTTCCAAATGTTTCAATTTTTTCCCTAAGGAACTTTGAATGCTTCATTAATTTTATTTAATCAAAATAAATCCCTTTTAATAAATAAAATAATGTTATTTAATTGAAGTTAATATTACTTAAATAAAATGATGCTATTTAATTAAATCTATTTTTAATTAAATAATTTTTATTTATTTTATTAATATTCATTTCTAAATTACATAATCTTATTTTATTTTATTAAAGAGATATTATCATCTTAAATTAAATTAAATAAATGAAATATCCTCTCAAGAATATCCTGTGATGAAAAAAAGGGAAACAAATCAGTTAAAAGGGAAATAAACTAAAAAAAGAATTTCAATCAAGATTTGTTTCTATTTTTCTATTTATCCCACATTGTTTCTGAATTTGCCTTCAATTCTACTTTTGCCTATAAAATGAGCCCTCTCATTCTCATTTCAAAAAAAAAAAAAAGAAAGAATCACGAATTTTTACATCAGACTTATGCTGCAAATTTGAATTTTATCATTCGAGATTACATTAGTTTTGATTATATAAGCATCTTATTTTTAGAGCATATGGTTTAATATTACATTTTAGCTTAATCTTCATAGTAGATTAATTTGCAAAATAATTCATTTATGGCATTGCATGTAGATTAATTTTATTTCAATAAATTAGTTTGGTTTATTGCATTTTACCATTTTAGATTAGTTTTCATTGTTGCATTGCAAGAACAGATTCATGGAGATTGGCATTCTTGCTTCTCCTCTTTGAATCTCTCGTTCCGAGATTGTATTTGCAGGGGTAACAGGGTTAATCTGAGGGCCACAATATCAATCCCTGCTCTTCTTGGATAGAGAGTTGTGAATTGATTTGCAAGGACTCATTATTGAGTATCCTTGCATGCAAGGATTCACAGAAGTATAACATATTTTCAGTTATCTGATGGAAAAGTTGTTTGGATGTTTAGATGAATCACTTTTTATTTTCCAAACTTGGTATGGTGAATGATAGATTTTGGAGGGATGGCGTTTGGAACCAACACTCTTAGATGCCTTGCTTGATGCCCATTTTGAAGGAGGTGGACATTTGTTGTATGTGGGAGTCCTCTTGTCTTTTGGCTCCACATTGTAATTAACTTTTTCTTTTGACATATTTTCTTTGCTTGATCCACGTTTCTTTGGGATCCATTTTAATTTCATTTGTTCACTTGTCTTTTTGTCTAATTCGATGGCCTTTGACATTTGATTTTTATTTTTTGATTTGTATGTCTTTTGTCTTTGTTGGTTCCATAGGGAAGGTTTATTTATGATGGAATGACGATTTATGGTGTGGATGAAAGAGGTGTTGGTAGTAGTCTTATGACAAGGATTACTCATGGACTCCATTTTGACATTTGTATCTAACAAGGTTGCCCCCAGTATCAAGGAGGTTCCACTAACATCATTATATTTTTTGTCTGAGGAATAGCCAAGACCTTGATGTCTGTAATTTTCCTGAAGCTGTATTGGTTCTTGAATGCCTTGCTCATGTATGCCTAGTCCTTTTCCCTGATAATGCATGCTTTGACAGATTCTATTTGTGATGGAGTAATTTTTGTTTTGAAAGCAATATGCTAACCCATCATGGTATATGTAGACATTGTCACTTGTAATGTTCTCATCTGTGAGAAAGCCTGCTCTGATAAAGAAAGATGACCCTAGTTGATAAAGTGTCTTAGCTTTATTGTCATGTTGGACATATTTCTGATTGTATGTTTGGTCTGATCTTGTGACATGTCAAGTTCAAATGATTCTATTGGTGCTTCCAAGTCAATGTCGAAGCCATCGTTATGGTCAGTGTCATAGAGTCTAGTAAATTTAGCTATAGCTCGATCATTTGCAAATATGTCCATAATGGAAGACTTTTGTTCTTGAGGAATATCATCTATGTGTGTCATGGAGGAAAGTGTCTCATTTTGGAAAGTGTCAATAGTCGAGGCCTGTATAGGGTCAGCAAGTGTTTGATCATAAATGCCGTAAAGGTCAAGGAGTGGATTGTTTTGGATTTCTTGGTCAATGGTAAGGTCTTGGTCAAAGATGGGGTTGTCATGGATGATATAATCAGAAATAGAATTATTGTTAAGGATAGGTGTTTTTTGGATGTCATGATTGTCTTGAAGGAATTCTTGAATGGACTTTAAGATAGGGTCATAGGATGGACTACCCTGATCCTGATATGAAGGAGACGTTATGATGTCATGCTTTGGGCTTTTGTTTTGACATGTATCCTCAACTTTAGACAATGGGATGTGGCTTTGAGTAATGATAGAATTTTCATGACTAAATGTGGCTTGTGAGGGAGTGACTTGAAAAGGATTACTGGATGAAGGACTAGGATAGGATGTGGAGACTTGGACTGGACTAGTATGTGAAGGACTAGCATAGGACATGGGGACTTGAATTGTACTAGTATGTGAAGGAAAAGGATATTACATAGAGACTTGGACTGAATTGGTTGGTGATGACATAGGATATTACATGGAGGCTTGGACTGGATATGACATGGAGTCTTGGACTGGATTAGTTCGTGATGTCATAGGATATGACATGGGGACTTGGACTAAATTGGTGTAAGGTTGACTAAAATGGGACGTGGAGACTTGGACCGGATCGATATGGTATGATGTAGGGACTTGACATGAGTTGATAGATGGTTGATAAGGCATGTAGACGTAGATGGGATTGATAGGTGAAGGACTAGCATATGACATGGAGACTTAGAATGGACTAGTGGACAGCTGGTTTCCCTTGTCATAGTTAGGATAAGGGTGATTAATGGATGTTGCTTGTGGACTAATGTCATGGATGGTGTTAAGTGACTTTTGGTAGTGAGGGTAGATGGACAGAGGACTAGGACTCATGGATTGTTGGTATGAAGGACATTGATTTTCGGTTTGGAGGAATTGTCTCTTAAAGTCGAAGTCTTGTTGGTATTGACCTCTACAGAGTAACTAGTATTCAACTTTACTAGCAAGCCTATCAATATTTTGTTGAAGGGAAGAGAATGTGGTGGATGTCGTGATGTTGATTAAAAAGGATGTTAAATGCAAAGTGATAATGACGTTTGTCTAAGGGAAATGACTAATGCAAGGTGATAAAATTGTCAAGAAAGGATGCCAAATGCCAAGGTGACAATGAAGACTAATATGAAAATGTTGACTCAGGAAAATCACCAATGCCAAGTCTAGATGCCAAATGAGGACTATGATGAAAGTTATGATAATATTTTTTTGAATTTTTTTTAAGGATAAATTATGCAAGGTGATGACTAAGATGACTTGAATGTATAAAGAATGGAAATGCAAAGGTCCAAATGACTTGGAAGAAAGTTTCCTAGCCACCCTATGATTCTACAAAAAGATGTTTATGGGCCACAGTTTGGACAAGTTTGACTTTGATGTCTGGTCTGTGATAGTCTTGTTTTTTTCCAAGAAAATGTATCATTGAAGGTAGCAAATGCATCGCGGTTTCAAAAAATGTGGCTCTAAAGTCAAATGCGGCACAAAACAGTGAATGTGTTTTAGCAGTTGCGGTGTAGGATGTAAAGAATCTGATTTGTTTGCAATTTTGGTCAAAATTTTGAGTTGTTTGATGTTGACTATTTATTTCCAGATTTGAAAGTGATGTTTTGTTTTGTTTGAATGTCTGAAAACACTTGGCAAGCACAATATTTTGGTGTATGCAAACACACATGAGACAAGCATGATCCTAATAGGCCAATAGGTCAAGGGTTTGTATACTTGATATAGCCCACTGATATACCCCGGATTGGTGTGAAACACCTTTCCTTCTTGAAAGCAGATAGCTTAGAAGTTTGGTGGCATTGGCTCCCCTCCACAGCTCATTAACGTCATTCAAGCACACCAACTTTGAATTCTTGGGTAGTGACTTCCCAAGAACTGCTATCTCTACTCAAGGGGATCAATAGTGAGTGTCTTCAGGCATGATATTGTACCCTGCACTGTACCATGCAATGGCTGAAAAATGGTTGGCCTCTAAAACAGTGGGTGTTTAGTAAGGGCATTTCATTCGTAGGGCATGATCCATGAGGTGAGAGTTCCCTTTCAGATCCATCTCATTGGAACCATACGCGTGATTCTTGGGCTTTCCCCAAGAATCCACTTTTATATACTAGTTGGAAGTCCCTCAGGTTTAGGGTGCTACCGGTCTGAGTCATCCTGGAGTGAGTACTTTTTCCCACTAGAACAACCCCAAGTTATAGATTCAGTAACCGTTTCTCTTACACCCAGGATCGCATGGATGTGCAAGGGGAAAGGATACTTTGATATACCAAATCGTGAGGGTAATAACACAAATGTGCTTTCGCACCAAACACAGTAGACACTTGTTAATTTTAATCCAAGTGAAAGATTTGCTACACTACTAGACAATTTGTTTCAAAAATTTAACTAGGGTCTTCAACATGTGTTCTGCAAAAAGATTCATTAGTAGTTTGATAATGATCTTCAACTATCGATCTGCAAAAACTTCATTAACTCCTCAAGACACACATAGAAAACATAAGATTAGCGAAAATAAAATCATGAAAAAAGGTTGTAAATTGAAAATATAAACCTAAAAAATTTACTAGTCAAATGCATCATTTTTTTCCACTTGATCTAATGTGTCCTTTGAAGTTTTTATTTTTTGCACATGCACAAAACCAACAACAAAGCCAAAACCCTAACAAGATAATTGATCACTACTATTAGAGAGTTAGCTAGTCAAGACAAATCTAATTTTTGGAAATGTTTTTAAAAGTAAAATTAAAAATATAGAGAATAGTGTCTATCCAAAATTTTAAGAGATTTCCAAAAATGTAAAGAAATCTAAAAAATTTGTTGTTTTGCACTTGAAATTATTTTTTTATGAAAAATCATAAAAAAATTATAAAAAATACAAACCAGCTCCAAAAATTCTAATTTTTGGACTGAAGGCGTCTAATGTCATTCCAAATCTGCAGAAAATGTTTTGTGAGTAGATCTATAATCGTTTGTGAGATATAAGAAAATATTTTTGAAACCCTAATTTTAAAAGATCTGTTGTTTGACTAATAATTGTGCATCCAAATTTAAAACATAAAGAATAGACCATTATTAAAATTTAGAAATATTTCTATAAATGTAAACATATGTGACAAATTCGATAATTTTCTCTCAAAATTGATTTTTCATTAAAAATAGAAAAAAAATTATAAAAAATTAAGAACAGATCCAAAAAATATGATTTTTGGAAAGAAATCTCTTGATGTTGTTCCCAAGCTACAAAAAAATATTTGTGAGGAAATACATAACCGTTTGAAAGTTATGGTCGAATCTTTGGAAACTAGGGCTTTATAAAAAATGATGCAAAACCTGCAACAAAAAGCAAACAAAACCTACAACAAAAAGAATCCAACTCCAGAAATTGCTCAAAAATTTTCCAAATACATCAAGTTCACCAATGTATCTAAGGGTAAATTTTAGGTATGTTAGACGTTAGAAAATCAACAATGCATATAAACCCAAAGAACTACAAAGTACAATGAAAGCAAATATAAATGAAATGATTATACCAGTTAATCGTCGAAGCCTCCATGATTCATCTTCGTAGCACCTTCTAACTTGTTGGTTGATGTGTTTCTCTTAGATTCAATGTGTGAGCAATCTGAAAATAAAGCCCAAGTCCTACACCAAGCTTTGAAGGATTTAATTAAAGTCTATGCCTATGCCTATGAAAAAATGACTCTAAAATGCCAAGTAAACTCTAAGTATTTATGCGCTAGAATAACGAAATTCATGTGTGTAATCTCAAAATGTGAGAAAAATATCATTTTATAGAAAATGTCATTTTGAATGGACGGATGACATTGACTTTCGATAGAGACCTAAAATCATAGGACAAGATTTAATTTGACAATCCCTAATCAGGGTTAGGGAAAAATCATTAAGTGAGTGGTCAGGATGTCATCTGAGAAAATCAAATCAGCGGTGGAGAATAAATAAGATAATTAATTAGAAAAATAAATATTTTCAAAAATCAAGAAGATAAAGACAACCTGATTTGTAAGATTCGAAAAATCAAGAAGATAAGAGTTGAACTAAAGATCAGATTTGAAAAATCAAGAATTTGCTCGATTACTTGATTTTTGGAAGAATATTACCATTTTGAATTAAATTAATTCAAAATATGGATTTTGTGAGATAATAAATAATCGATTTTCAGATTATTTACTAAAATGAACTGTCAGTTTAGAATGTGATATCATTTTAAATAATTTCTTTTATTTAAAATGAGGGAAATGTTAATTTTGACAATTAAATAATTAAAGATAATTATTTAATTTAGAAGATATGATTAATAATTAAATAAATTAATAAATTCATTTAATTATGAGAACTAGTGACATATTAAATAAATAAATGAAATTCATTTATTTAATAATCAGGAAGAAATAAATGAAGAAAGGTAATTAAATAAATTAAGAAATTTATTTAATTAGGGGAAGACTTAGACAATTAATGACGTATTTAATAAATAAATAAAATTTATTTATTTAATAATCATGAAGAATAAAAGGACATGAATTAATTAAATAATTATGAATTATTTAATCAATAGTCGAATGTGGACCAAGGAAATAATTAAATGTCATAATTATAACGAAAGTGGTTAAAATAGAGTTTGCAGGCCTAGGTCATTTTTATGTGTCTACATTTTGCCCCTTCTTTGCCATAATGTAGCGTGTCACATTGTGACAAAGAAAAATAAATCAAAAATATTCTCCAATGCAAAATAGGATGAGAAAGAATGATGAGGGAGGTAGTGGTATGCCCCCTCGAGAGGACAGACGGGTTCTAAGAACATGAGTGTGGTCTCGAAATTGATGAGAAGACTAGATTATGAAGAGACAAATAAATGTTAGTGCAAAAGATATGGATGATGATATGGATGCAATGTCTATATGAGATGGGCGAGAGAAGATGACAAGATAAAAGGAGATGCATGTTAGTTCCTAGACCAAATCCTTGAAAACTTTATCATAGGACTTTTAGATTTATTGCTCTTAATCATCATTGGGCAGATTGTTGTGATGGCCAACAAACACCATGATATGACATAGATCAAGGTGTGCAAGGTCGTACCATCATGTAAGACAAGATATCATAGACAAGGATGATTATGACTCATACTAAGAGCGCAGTTGCCCCAGTATTTTTCTCATAACCAATCGCAAATAGAAAAGACAAGAAAGACAAGTCATGAAACATCGTTGCTTCTCTAAATCTTGCTTCCAGGACATCCTTAAGAAACCAGCAGCATGATTGCCAAAATACAAAATAGAGCCATTATCATGATACATCATTATTTTTGTAAATCCCGAAATGAGGATCTCATTGAGAAACTAGTAATCATTTGTGTCAAAATTGAAGACAAGCGTCATGATACGTCACTGCTTCTCTAAATCCTGTTGTTGGGATCTCACTGAAAAACTAGTAACATGATAAAAAGCCAAAAGAAAAGTACCAAGTGTTTGCCAATTGTGTTTGGATACCCATTATTCTAATGTCAAGATGTCATGTTTGATGATGATGAGATGCCGGGGTGTCAGAGTTTTGACGATGCCAAGATGACGAATGTCGACGATTTCCAAATTCAAGGACACATCCTTAATAATGTTGATGTCGAGAGGATTGATCCCTAAATGTCGAAAGGGGTCCCTCGATATGATGACGATGCCTAGGAAGGACACATCCTAATGCATAAATGACAGAGTTTGTTCTTTAGAAGGACACATCTGAAGAATACTGATGTCAAGAGGATCCCTCAAAATGTCGAATGATAGTGACGATGCCTAGGAAGGACACATCCTAAGGCATGAATGACAGAGGTTATCTTCTTTCAGAAGGACACATCTGAAAGCTAACCAAGAGTTGACAGTTTGACAGGTTATGATCATTTGACTTGTTTTGACTAAGTTTGACTTTTGTTGACCATATGTCAATTTTCTTTGACATGCTGATGTGTTTGTCATTTTTGAATAAATAACTGCCATACTTTGTTTTAATGAGTTGTTTTGACTTGAATACTTTTGACGTGTGTGCCAATGTAATGTCATGCACCCTAATGGACTGACCTAGTGCGGCCTCGGGGGCTCATCGACAGATGGCCTTGCCTACGTCATGCACTTAGAGACCTAGTAGTTCGACATGACCAATGAATTTGTCTTGATGAAAAAAGATTGAATCATGATTTTATTTTGACAAACCTAAAAGGACTGACCTAATGTCTCGGGGACTTAAGTATGAGTCTTTCCTACGTAGCAAATGCGCAGAGATAATGTAGTTCAGATGAATGATAAAGACTTGACTAATATGACAGACATGATGAAATGTGACTTTGTTTTTCATTGTTCGAGACTGCTTGATATTTTGTTGTGGTTTCTTCAGGGAATTTTCCAATTTTTTTAGATCTTTTTTCAGGACGTTTCGCAATGTTTTTGGTCTTTTTTCAGGACATTTTGCAATGTTTTGTCTTGTTTTTTAGGACTTTTTACAATGTTTTTGTCTTTTTTTTCAAGACTTTTTACAATATTTTTGTATTTTTTAAGGACTTTTATGAATTTTTTTCTTTTTTAATGATTTTTTTTCTTTTTATGCATTTATGATTTTTTTGGACTTTTGACAGCTTATAATTTTTTTGGACTTTTGATAGTTTATAATTTTTTGGGACTTTTGATAGTTTATGAGGATCACGACAAATGCATGTGAATGATGCCTATGCATGAGAATCCAAAGACAAACATGATTGTGCCCCTAGTCAAGTTGAATACCAATTGGTAGGTGATGACAGTGTTGTTTGACGTGGGAAGGACGCATCCCGAAACAACGTGAGGATGACGATAATGTGATGAAAGTATCGAGGTCTATAGCCAGGTTAGGAACAAGGTCAAGTAATGTTTTGGATAATCTACTTGTATAGATTAGAATCATTGCATTTGGAATGACTTGGTTAGGACTAAAAGGGATGATGGAGTATCCTTAGACCATTTGACAAGGGAAAGCCAAGATAGGTGACAGACATGAAAGGACAAAAGGTGGGCTTGGTAAAGGATGGGGGACATGAGACTAAGGGAATTGTCATATGATTGTCAAGGACTATGTCACATAAGGATAATGAGGTTATGTTAGCAATGACATGATTTTTCATGAATAATATACGACCAAAGGATAGACATGTCAAGTTTTCCCAAATCATGATTTATGTGTGCCTATTTTATGTCAAGACCAAGATAGGTGGGAATGAAATGGATTAAATAGTCGGATTCCAATGTCAAGAGGAAGGCATGGGAAATGAGATGACTTGCCCCCAAGTGTAAGAGTCCACATAGACAATTTATTTTACACATGACGCCTGTTTGCTAGGTTTTCATCATGGTACTTATCTAGGGCGCCTGTTTATCAGGATTTCACCATTGGATGAAATTTTTCTCTTTACTATTTTCTTGACTTTTTAATTTTTTTGGTGTCACCAAGACACCTATTTCCATGGTTTTCATCAAGGTGACGATGTTTTACATTTTTCAAATTTTTTGTATTTATGATTTTGTAGATAGCCTGGATGCTTTAGATGACCACTGACTATTCTGAATCCACTGACGGTGCCAATTTAGAGACTAGTGCCATGATATGCCAATAATGACCTTGCTAGAGGAGTTGTCTTGTCAAGACCATATTGCTTGCATACAATTGATTGATGTCATTGTGATCCTTTCTAATACTAGAGTTGGCCTTATCAGAATAAGCACATCGCGAGAGTGCCATGAGAATCATTGTGGTAAAGAGTTGTTGCCATTATGTGTCAGATTTGTGATGTAGGATTTTTGGAATTTAGGTGAGATGTAGGGTTATGAAAGATGATGGTAGACATGGAAAAGTTGTTTGGACGTGTAGATGAATCACTTTTTATTTTCCAAACTTGGTATGGTGGATGATGGATTTTGGAGGGATGGCATTTGGAACCAACACCTTTAGATGCCTTGCTTGATGACCATTTTGAAGGACGTGGACATGTGTTATATGTGGGAGTCCTCTTGTACTGTGGCTCCACATTGTGATTGACTTTTTCTTTTGACATATTTTCTTTGTTTGATCCATATTTCTTTGGGATCCATTTTAACTTCATTTGTCCATTTGTCTTTTTGTCTGATTCGATGGCCTTTGACATTTGATTTTGATCTTTTGATTTGTATGACTTTTGTTTTTCTTGGTTCCAAAGGGAAGGTTTAAGATGTTGAGAATGACGGTTTATGGTGTGGGTGGGAGGGGTGATGGCAACAACCTTATGACAAGGATTTCTCATGGACTCTATTTTGACGTTTGTATCTGACAAGGTTGCCCCCAGTATCGAGGAGGTTCAAATGACATTGTTTGATTTTCTGATTGAAGAAAAGCCAAGACCTTGATGTCTGTAATTTTCCTGGAGCTGTATTGGTTCTTGAATTCCTTGCTCGTGTATGCCTAGTCCTTTTCCTTGATAATGCATGATTTTACAAATTATGTTTGTGATGGGGTATTTATTATTTTGAAAGCAAGATGTTAACCCATCATGATGTATGTGGACACTATTACTTGGAATACTTTCACCTGTGAGGAAGCCTGCTCTGACAAAGATAGATGAGCCTAGTTGATAAAGTGTCTTCGCTTCATTACATCATGTTGGACATATTTCTGATTGATATCTTTGGTCTGATCTTGTGACATGTTAGGTTCAAATGATTCTATTGGTGCTTCCAAGTTGATGTCAAAGCCATCATTATGGCCAGTGTTATAGAGCCCAGTAAATTTAGCTATAGCTTGATCATTTTCAAATATGTCCATAATGGAAGACTCTTGTTCTTGAGCAATATCGTCTATGTGTGTCATGAAGGCAAGTGTCTCATTTTGGAAAGTGTCAATAGTCAAGGCTTGTATAGGATTGGCAAGTGTTTGATCATAAATGGTGTAAAGGTTAAGGAGTGGATCGTTTTGGATTTCTTGGTCAATGGTAGGGTCTTGGTCAAATATGGGGTTTTCATGGATTTGGACTTCTTGGTCAATGGTAGGGTCTTGGTCAAAGATGGGGTTGTCGTGGATTTGGACTTCTTGGTCAATGGTAGGTGTATTTTGGATGTCCTGATTGTCTTGAAGTCCTTCTTGAATGGACTAAAAGATAGGGTCATGGGATGGACTACCTTGTTCTTAACATGAGGATGAAATTATAAGGTCATGCTTTGGGCTTTCATTTTGACATGTATCCTCAAGTTTAGACAATGGGATGTGCCTTGGAGTAATGACATAATTTTCATGACTAAATGTGGCTTGTGAGGGGGTGACTTGAAAAAGATTAATGAATGAAGGACTAGGATAGGATGTGGGGACTTGGAATGGACTAGTATGTAAAGGACTAGGATAGGACATGGGGACTTGGACTAGATTGGTGTGTGAAGGACTAGGATAAGACATGGGGACTTGGACTGGATTGGTGTGTGAAGGACTAGGATAGGACATGGAAACTTGGACTGGACTAGCATGTGAAGGACTAGGATATGATATGGAGACTTGGACGTGACTAGTATGTGAAGGACTAGGATAGGACATGGAGACTTGGATTGGACTAGTGTATGACGACCTAGAATATGACATGGGGACTTGGACTGAATTGGTGTAAGGTTGACTAAAATGGGACATGGAGACTTGGACCAGATCGATATGGTATAATGTAGGGACTTGGCATGAGTTGGTAGATGGTTGATAAGGAATGTAGACATAGACAAGATTGATAGGTGAAGGACTAGCATATGATGTGGAGACTTGGAATGGACTAGTGGATAGTTGGTATCCCTTGTCAAAGTTAGGGTAAGGCTGATTAATGGATGTTTGTTGTGGACTAATGTCATGGATGGTGTTAAGTGATTTTTGGTAGTGAGGGTAGATGGATGGAATACTTGGACTAATGGGTTGTTGGTAGGAAGGACATTGATTTTTGGTTTGGAGGAATTGTCTCTTAAAGTTGAAGGCTTGTTGGTATTGACCTCTACAGATTAATTGGTATTCAACTTTACTAGCAAGCCTATCAATATTTTGTTGAAGGGAAGATAATGTGGTGGATTTCATGATGTTAAATGCAAAGTGATAATGATGACCAAAATGAATGACAGACGACTAAAGTGCAAAATGTCGAATGCAAGGGCTAAGGGAAATCTAAGGTCAGTCTGTCGAACCAATTATATTAACTCTAAGGTCAGTCCGTCGAACCAATTGATTCCTTAACTCTAAGGTCAATCTGTGAAACCAATTATATTGTCATAGGCTAAGACATAGACCTTCAAAACCTAGAAAACGTTTTGTAAAATCTTGCAAGACAAAAGTGTTATAAACAAAAAAAAAATCGGGTTTCAATAGCTAAAGCTTAAAAAACTATGATCACTAAAATGGCTATAACTTTCTCAAATCTTAACAAAATTTTAAACCATTTGAAGTTCTGGAAAGCTGAGAACAAGACCTACAAAACCCAAATAATGGTTTTAAAATATTTTATTTGCCCATTTTTCTATGCTCAAAAGAAGATGATGGGATTTCATATGAATTCTTGGTTGTAACCTGCAAAACAATGAAAATAAACAAGAAAACACAAATTTCTCTACAAAAATGTTAGGTTCACCAATGTATCTAAGGGTAAATTTCAGGTTAGTTTATTAAATATCAATAAAGCACATGAAACCCAAAGAACCTATCAAGAACAATGAAAACTAAAAATAAGAAAAATTATACTTGTCGTTCGTAGGAGTTTTCATGATTCACCTTGATAGTACCTTCTAACTTGTTGATGGTTACCCTCAGATTCAATGTGTGAGCAATCTGAAAATAAAGCTTGAGTACTACACAAGATTTGAAAGATTTAACTAAAGTCTTATGCCTATGCCTATGACAATATGACTCTAAAATGTAAAATAACTCTATGCATAAATGTGTCAGAATAACCAAATCTATCTGTGTAATCTCAAAATGTGAGCAAAATAACATTTTATAAAAAATGTCATTTTGAATGGACGGGCGAGATCGACTTTCGACAGAAACCTAAAATCAGAGGACAAGATTTAATCTAACAATCCTTAATCAGGGTTAGGAAAAAATCATTAAGTGAGTGGTCGAGATGTCATATGAGAGAATCAAATCAGTGGTGGAAAATAAATGAGACAATTAATTAGAAAAATAAAGATTTTTGAAAATCAAGAAGATAAAGACTGCTTGATTTGTGAGATTCAAAAAATCAAGAAGATAAGAGTTGAATTGAAGATCAGATTTGAAAAATCAATAATTTGCTCAATTACTTGATTTTTGGAAGAAAGTTACCAATTTGAATTAAATCAATTCAAAATATGGATTTTGTGAGATAATACATAATCGATTTTCAGATTATTTATTAAAATGAACTGATAGTTAAGAATGTGAAATCATTTTAAATAATTAACTTATTTAAAATTAGAGAAATGTTAATTTTGAAAATTAAATAATTAAAGATAATTATTTAATTTAGCAGATATGATTAATAATTAAATTAATTAATCAATTCATTTAATTATGACAATTAGTGAAATATTAAATAAATAAATAAAATTTATTTATTTAATAATCAGGAAGAAATATATGACAAAGGGTAATTAAATAAATTAAGAATTTTATTTAATTAAGGGAAGACTCAGACAATTAATGACGTATTTAATAAATAAATAAAATTTATTTATTTAATAATCATGAAGAATAAAATGACATGAATTAATTAAATAATTATGAATTATTTAATCAATAGTCGAATGTGGACCAAGGACATAATTAAGATGTCATAATTATGCTAGGACGAAAGTGGTAAACATAGAGCTTGCAGGCCTAGGTCATTTTTAAGTGTCTACATTTTTCCCCTCTTTGTCATAATGTAGCATGTCGCATTGTGACAAAGAACCTCAGAATCAAAAAGATGTACTTTGATGCAAAATAAGATGAGGAAGAATGAGGAGGAGGGTTACAGTATGCCCCCTCGAGAGGACAGACAGGTTCCACGAACATGGGTGTTCTCTCGAAATTAATGAGAAGACTAGAATATGAAGAGACAAATAAATGTTAGTTCAAAAGATATGGATGATGATGGATTCAATGCTATATAGAGATGAGTGAGAGAAGATAGCCAAGGCTAAAGAAGATGCATGTTGGTTCCTAGACCAAATCCTTCAAAACATTACCATAGGACTTTTTATATTTATTGCTTTTAATCATCATTGGGCAGACTGTTGTAATGGCCAACAAACACCATGATATGACATAGATCAAGGTGTGCACAATCGTACCATCACATAAGAAAAGCAGTCATAGACAAGGATGATCACAACTCATACTAAGAGCACAATTGCCCCAGTCTTTTTGTCATAATCAACCACAAGCAGAAAAGACAAGAAGGACAATTCATGAAACGTCGTTGCTTCTCTAAATCCTATTTCCAGGACATCCTTGAGAAACTAGCAGCATGATCACCAAAAATACAAAATAGAGCCCTTATCATGATACGTCATTGTTTTACTAAATTCCAAAATCAGGACCTTGCTGAGAAACTAGTAATCATGCATGTCAACAAGTCAAGACAAACATCATGATACATCGCTGCTTCTCTAAATCCTGTTGTTGGGCTCTCGCTGAAAAACTAGTAACATGATAAAAATCCAAAAGACAAGTGCCAAGTGTTTTCCAAGTGCATCTGGATACCCATTGTTTTAATTTCAAGATGTCAGGTTTGATGACGATGAGATGTCGGGGTGTCAAAGTTTTGACGATGCCAAGATGACGAATGTTGAAGATTGCCAAATTCAGGAAGGACACATCCTGAATAATGTCGACATCGAGATGATTGATTCCTAAATGTCAAAAGGGATCCCTCAAAATGATGACGATGCCTAGGAAGGACACATCGTAAGGCTTAAATGATAGAGTTTGTTCTTCAGAAGGACACATCTAAAGAATACTGATGTCAAGATGAATGGTCCTTAGATGTCAAAAGGATCCCTCAAAATGTCAAATGATAATGACGATGCCTAGAAAGGACACATCCTAAGACATGAATGACAGAGGCTATTCTGCGGAAGGACACAACTGCAAGATAACCAAGAGTTGACAGTTTGACAGGTTATGATGGTTTATCTATTTTTGACCGAGTTTGACTTGTATTGACTATATGTTGATAATGTCATGATGATATGGTTGACATGCTGATGAGATTGTCATATTTGAATAAATTATTATCATACTTCAATTTTAATGATTTTCCTTGACCTGTAGACTTTTGACGTGTGTGCCAGTGTAGTGCCATGAACCCTAATGGACTAACCTAGTGCGGCCTCGGGGGTCATCGATAGATGGCCTTGCCTACGTCATACACTCAGAGACCTCGTAGTTCGACACGACCAATGACTTTGTCTTGATGACCAAAGATTGAATCATGATTTTATTTTTACAAACCTAAAAGGACTGACCTAATGTCTCGGGGACTCAAGTGTGAGTCTTGCCTACATAGCAAATGTGCAGAGACAACGTAGTTCGGACAAATGACAAAGACTGATTGATTGACATGACAGGCTTTCAATAGGAAATGACTCCATTTTTGTGTTTTTTCAACAATTTGACTTTGTTGGGGTTTCTTCAGGACATTTTTCAATTTTTAGGTCTTTTTAAGGACATTTTATGATGTTTTTGGTCTTTCTTCAGGACATTTTGTGATGTTTTTGGTCTTTTTTTTCAGGGATTTTTACAATGTTTTTGTCTT
>VDFB02326502.1:0-18579 GCA_007258455.2 Sequoia sempervirens
TGTCTTTGCTTCCCATTTATATTAGTATTAGTATTATAGGTGGCTAAGACTTGAAAAAAATCCAAGGTTTCTAGTTCCTTCTTTTACTCTTTGCTGGTTGTTAGCTAGTATAGGGCTTCATTGGTGTACTTGCTTCTACTGATATGTAATGAATAAGCCAACTTATTTGGTAATATTGATCTTCTAGAAGATTAATGACCATCAACAAAAGTATCTAACTTTTGTAGTGGAGTTAAATAACTAAATGATTAAGCCACCAAGAAATGCCTTGATTTCTATGATTATAATTGTTCTAGAACATAATGTGTATGAAAGTGTCTTGGCCACATAAAAAAGACTCAAACATTACATTTTATCTGACAAATTATAATTAAAAAATATTAGTGTTTCATTCACAAATATTATTTTGCACCATACATGTGCATTTCTTATTTTATTCCATTTGTTAAATATGGATGTTACTTTATTATTATTTTTTTAAGTTGGGGTTAAATGCTTTTGACTAGAGCTATGACTTGATGGGGCCACATTTGGGGGACCTCATCCCCGACATGAACACTTAGCAATAATACCCTAGTAAGGGCATGAAAATTGGTGGCAAAAATCATAGTACCATAATTTAACCATCACACTATGCCATTGCCGAGGATGTTAATTTTATTATTGCTGAGATGGAAATTTACAATTTAAATTTAAATAGGTTTATATTTTTGATTTGTATGTTATATGTTAAATCCATTAATTTTTATCACTCAAATCCAAATATAATTATAATTGAGATCTATTATATTAAATGTGACATGCTACACAATATTTATTTATTTATTATAAACTTGGTTGGGATCCCAAAACTTGTAAAGGAAGAGATTAACCCTATGAAGCTAGTGGCCACAAGCCATAAGGTCAAAAACTACCATCTAAACCACAATTGATAATATATTGACTAGAAGCAAGTACCATATATGACGAAAGGAAAAACATCCACATCAACCCATATGACCTAGAAAAATTGGCTCATAACTAGAAAAAACTAGTATAGTATACCATTACCCACTACTCATAGAAAGCATAAAAACACAATTCAAAGTATAACCATATGCCTTCAACCCAACCCCTAAAACCAACAAAATCCTACTACCTAGTCAAGACAAATTATGCAGGCCTTGACCCATCTACCTTCCCAAACTTATTATAATTATCACATGAAATAAGATTACCATAAGGGGTGACCTCAACAACTGCATCATCCTCCACTTCCTCATAATCATAATAGTTAGAGAAGGAATGGTCATGTTAGGGAGAGAAAACTTCAACCCCTTAGCCAACTCCTCCACAACCCTTTGAAGATATATTTTCCTCCATTTAGTAGCATGCATATGATCTATTAGACAATTAAAGTAGATCTTGTATTGGTGAACGACATCCTTGATGTTATCACATAATTAAAAAAGACCTTGCTATAGTAACCCTCAAGGATGCATAACTGAGAGATTGAGCAACATCAAGACATTACATCGCACCCTCACATGTCTTGGATCAAGTCACATATTTGCCAAAGCCTCCCTTACACCAACATTGGGACCGCCACTAAGTTTTTGGTGAGAGCCCATCTACAAATAACCCAATGCCTCAAATTTGAGTTTTTTAATCTCCTACTCCATATAAGCCATGAAATCAATGATCATTTTCTTATTAGAGACATGCCTCTTCCATTGTTTCACCTTTCTTCCTTGTGAATTCTCCTCCTTCAAACACCCCACCTTGATAAACTTCCCACCTCTAAATCTAGAAGAGGACACCATTAGATAAAAACACAACATCCATCAAAGCCCTTGAAGAACTTCGTCCTACTTAATCATTGAGACCACCACCACCAATCTAATAAGGGGTAATGAACATACCCCAACATAATTAACTTGTCCTGTCAATCTTACAAATGCCTCCTTAAAATCACATCTCGTTACACCACACCATTCCCTTATTAAATTTTAACATTTACAATATAATTTTATCAAGAATTTTTTTATTAAATTACAAATTAATATATTGCATTTAAATAAAAAATTCAAAATTGAATAATAACATAATAAAAATTTAATTTAAGAATTAATTACATAATAATCTTCTATTGGCCAAAGAACATATGAAACGAATTAGAAAATTACCCCATAAAAACAAATATCTAGAAATAATTGGACAATTAAAAGAAAAAAAATGAAAAATCAACTGACTTTCCGCTTCCACCATTACGTAGGAATATCTTACGGGTCAATCCACCGACGGCCACGAGGGCATGCGGGCGGTCTACTAATAATGGAATTTTAAGTTAAACGGTAAGAGAAGAAAAGCCTAGAAATTCAAACACCCACTCCCTGAAAACGAAAAACTAAAGAACTTCATAAGGTCCGCTGCTTTTTTTTCCATCTGTCCGTTACGAGGGCAGAAAATCTGCCTACGCTAGTACTCATTTCTTCTGACATAATTTGGGATTATATTTTCTCCTGCACCGACATTTACAGGCCAACAAAGAAGGAAGAGAAAATGTCAAAAAAGAAGGCTTTCAGCGGATCCACAATGACCCTCAAGGACTTCCATGGCGGCTCCATTCCATCTGATCTTCCTCTCCCTTCCGCGCCTGGCACGTAAGTTCAAAATATTTTATATGCACTCTTTTTATCACCGTAGTTTTTTTTTCCCTTTTCATTCTTTTTGTTTTTGTTTTTGTGTAATAATTAATTTGAGGGATAGAGGTTCGAGTCCAAGGCAAAGAAGAATGTTATTAGCACCGAGAAACAATCGAAGTTCTGCTTTTATCTAAGTTATTTTTATTAGGGTTTATAGGGTATTTAGGGTTTGATTTTGATTGCAGAGTTGTGAAGGTTCCTGAGAGGGAGAGGCAAAACGCTGGATCGAGCTGGGGAGGTTCGGGTAATAGGGGATATTCTGCTGGAGTTAGGCAGGGGTTTGGGAATAATCCGCAGCGAGGGTTTGAGGAAAAGGTGTCTTATCTTCCGAACTCTGCAAACATTGGTCGTAATTTTGATGAGGATGAGCGCAAGCCTTTGGATAGCTTTCCTCGCCGGGGTGGTGGTGAAGAGGATTATCAAGAGGAGCGCCGATATAGGCCGGGAGATCGGGTGGTGCCTGCACGGTCTGAGGTTAAATCTGAATCGGCCGGATTAGGGATTGCTCGGCAGCAACAGCAGCATTCCGCATCATCGCAGCATGATTTTGGATTGGTTAACAATCAGGATCGGGGTTTCAATCAAGGCTTATTTGCTAATCAGGTTCTTGCCCCTCTTCCAAAGCAGTCAGGTAGTGGCCGGTCTGTTCAGCAATTTGGACCTACACCTGTCCCTGCTTCTGCTCCTGCTCCTGCCGCAGTGCCAAATGCTTGGGGAATTCGCCGAGAACCGGATCCTCCTGTTGTAATTGAGAATTTATCTTCATCGTCGTGGTGTGCACAGTCTGTAGCATCGAGGTTTGCTCAAGCGAGTGCTGTGGACAAGGTTTCGTCTGGCAGATGGCAGTCAAGGTTGTCTTTGGGTCTTGAGCAGCAGTCTGATAGATTTGGCCAGACTCAGTATTTCGATTCTTTGAGCGATGGCCGCAAGGCCGGATTGGATTCTGGGAGTGTAGGCTATGGTGGCACTGAGTCTGATTGCATGGGCAGATGGACCAGAACCCAAGTTAGCACAGAGCAGAATAGCTACGATGAAAGGGATAGGTATGATGTTGATGATATCAGAAGGAATAGTTATGTGGATAGTAGGAAGGGATTATCTGTAGAGGTAGGGAAAACAGATGCTGCAAAAGATTTTTTGATTGAATCAGCACGAAATAGTGCTGTCGACAAGCTTCCGTTATATGCAGAAACTGCTAGAGCAAGTTTTGGAGAATTGGCACAGGGAAGGTTTGGTTCAAATGTGGAAAATTGTGGTGATACAGATGCTAGCTGTAATAGATCTGAAGTTTGCGCGGACATTATTAGGAGTGAGATGGTTGCTCTTGGCAACACGGTCCCAAGGCAGTTGTCACCTGTTATGGATCATACTGAAAGTAAGAATGGTAGCAGTCAACTCAAAGAGAGAGTTGTGCGTGGCGAAAATAGTTTTGAGGTTTCTGAGCCTTATCATAATACAAGAAGTGCACAGAGTCTGGGTAATTCTAGGGATTCTTTAATATCTGAGGGTTCAAAGAGCAACTTTTATTCAGACTATAAAGTTAGTGGAAATGTTGTTCAGAGTTTGGACAATGAGGCTAGTAGAAATAGGTTTGGAGCAGAAGATGCACATTTGTCTAGTCCACATGGTGGCAGTAGGCCACGTTCAACAGAAAGTAACCATTCCCCTGCGATTGGGTCTTCAGTTCATGTGCGATCTGATTCTTCAGTGCGACCGAGATTAAATCTACTCCCACGTACCAAACCATTGGAATCTGCATCTGAGACTGCAGCATCGGAGCACTTGGAGGTAGTGGGAAAATTCTAAATTTGTAAATAATGCAATGCTGAATGAGCCTTGTTCTAAATTCTAACAATTGCTTTGATAACCCTGACAGAATTCTCTTTGTGGGTTGATGAGTAAGTCATATGAGTATCACTCTGCTTCTAGCCCAGTACCTGTTGAAGCTATGAATGAAGCAGGAAATGCCATTTATTCAGCTGGGAAAGCCTCGGGGACATCTGAAATTGAGGAGGAGAACAGACGTAGTGGGCGACCAAAATTAAATTTGAAGCCTCGCACACTCCCTGTTGAGCAACATGAAGCAAATCTAGAAAAGGAAAGGTTAGTCTTTCCATGCTTGCTTTCCAAGCTCTTATTCTTCTTTGTAAGGTTTTTGAATCTATCATTACTTTCACAATGCTTTGTTTTCATATTTTTAGGTTGTCTAACCATCACCTTGTTTAACAATATTGTTCAGCCCTCTGTTGCTTAAATATAGTTTCATGAAACTCATTTTGTGTTATTATAGTGTCTTATGTCACATTTTTTGTTCTTGCCTTTATCTTGACAAGTTGACCATAACTTTTCCTTTTTAAGTTTTTAATCCTTTACTTTGTGCCTTATTTGAATTGTGTATCTGTATTCTTCCTTTTTGTCTACCTTTATACATCACCGAATTATTAGACTTAACCTTAAACTTTGTTGCATCTGCAAAATAAGGACTGATTAAATTGAATGCTTATTAGTAATTTAGTTCATAGTTGATGTGATTAAAAAGGATAAATTTAGAGATCTGTTCATACAAGTAATTTAGTAATTTTCCTCATACAAGTAATTTTTAAGAAGGGTTCCATGTAATTTTAGGATACAGGATAGCATGGATTTTGTCATTTGCTTGGATAAAGTAGAACAAAATTGCAGTTGGTGATACTGCAATTGTGTTATACCAACTGCAATTGTGTTATAGACTTGGTCTTGGCCACATTCATGTTAGGGACCTGGTTCAGATCACAGTCACATTACTGCCCACTGACAATGACTGCTTGAAATTCATGCTGTGAAACATACAGTTGCCATTTGAGATTCCTGTGTGTGCAAGAATCCCACTAAGGTCTACGAGAAACCTGCTGTCACACAAAATCTTTAAAATATTTTACGAAAATACAAAATGGCCGTGAAGGGCAAATGCTTTTGTTATGAGTGCACTCTGGTTGGAGACCACATTGAACATTCTACTTTTAATGCTTAAATTTCTATGCAAAGTTTTTGTAACAAAATAGCAATTAGGGCATTGAATGAAAGAAATCAGAGATAGGGTTAAGTGCAGATAAGTGCTAGTCTGGAATAAGATGGAGGAAACTATATTGCAGATCTCTAGTGGGTTAAACAGATCTGAGTTGTGTTGAGAAGACTTGAAGTGTTAAAACAGGTTAAGTTGATCTCTATGTGCATCAGTAAACCTATGTAGGGTTGGGGGATAAATGGTTCTATCGTATAACAACTATTCAAGAAGCAAGATGCTATCATTGATATTTAACATGGATTTTAACTCAGCAGGATTTATACTCATACATATAACATTAAAACTTTTTGAAGAACAACTCTATACATATATAGCTATATAGCAGATGAGAATTCTTGTTATCTTATGATGTCAGTTGTCTTAGATGCCCCCTGGGCTGGATTTTATAGGATACTCATCCACAACTTTTTGAAGTTATCTTTGAGATCTAACATGGCTATCATGAGGTTGCTGTGAGAAAAATAAAATGATTTAAAATATTTTAAGGAAATACAGAATGGCTGTGAAAGGCAAATGCTTTTGTTATGAATGCACTCTGATTGGAGACCACATTGAACATTTTAGTTTTAATGCTTAAATTCCTATGCAAAATTTTAGTAACAAAATAGCAATTAGGGCATTGAATGAAAGAAATCAGAGATAGGGTTAAGTGCAGATAAGTGCTAGTCTGAAATAAGATGGAGGAAACTATATTGCAGATTGTATGACTGCCATAATGGCTAGTTAAGTGCAGATAACTGCTAGTTTGTGAGGGTATAATGGTGCTATGATGTATGTGGCAAGGAGGAATAAGTACGGGAGTGGTGGTAGGGGGAAGAACGTAAGAATGGTGGGGTTGATAGGAGGTGAATAGGAAAGGAGTAGCAATGGAGGAAGTGGAGCATAGAAGATAAAAAAGTGGGGGATTGGTTTTGGGAGGGAATAATGGAAGAGTGCTTGCGAACGAGAGGTGAGAGAAGCATTATGAGGAGTGCTTTGATTTATTCATCCTTAGGCATCCACCTTTAAGAACTTCCATTCCATAAGGTTTAGACATAAGCATAGTATGAAGAGTATTAACTAGATCTAAAGAATTTGTCTCATCATCAACTTTAGCAGTATCATCTCTAAGCTTTTGCACCATATTGGCAATATCCCTTTTTATCATGATTGTTTGTTTTAGCAAAACAATCTACGAATCTCACTTTGATCGACAACCATGATAGGAATAATTCTAGGAATTTGTGTAAGTTGAAGAGGAGATCTTGGTAGGTGTTTTGGCATATAATCCCATATTGGTTGATCGAAAGAAATGAAAGAGCACACAAATTTCAGGTCTGAAATTAGGAAATTGAAAACAGCCATAGCAGGAATCTCTAAATCTGCTCATCCTCCATTTTAGTATGATCAGCTATATTTGCAAACTAGACTTTTTAAAACTGTTAAATCCTATATGTATATGCAGTAATATTTGTAAGTTTTGTATATTTTCAGAAAACTGTATATGCTCAGTAGTATTTACTTAGTTCAGTCTTGATCAGTCATACTTCAGAACAGTCTCGGATATATTTATTTTTTGTAAAAGTTGTAAATGCTGTTGTTATGGCATGCTCTGTGGTAGTATAATTTATGCTGTTGTATATTAAGGAAGATAGGATGCAATGAGGCACCATCTGTAAACAGTTTGCTATGTAACCTTTTTGTTTGCTCTATAATTAATACAAAAAAAAATTGAAAACGGAAGGTTTAAAACCCTAAGGTATTACACTAGAGGGGTTTGCAAGGTTGATGCCCACAAAATGTTGGGAAATCAAGTGGAATTTATGAATCAATTTAATGCATGCCTAATATAAACAATTAATACAATCAAATGGGCGCTAAACAATAAATGAACTCAGATTGTCAAGTGAGGAAGTAAACGAGAATTTAGAAAGTGCTCAGCTCTGTCATTGTTGATATGCTGATGTGATTGATTTGATTGTGTGATGCATTTGATGACTTTATCACTGGTATGCTCTCAGTCTGGAATAAGATGGAGTAAACTATATATGAATCAGGGAAACCATGAGATCTTGGGTCTGCACGTTTGGCATATGGAAAGTTCACTTCCATTTTAGTCAACTTCTGACTTGTCCTCTTTCATGCAAAAAGGGAAGTATGATATTTTTGTTAGTATGTACTTTAAGATTTTAGGTTTGTAATTATTTATAGCTATGTTATCGAATTGTCCAAAAACTAGGTCGATTTTGGGTACAAAATGTCGCAGGATTGGATTCTACATGGAATTGGCACGAAATTGGGCAGGGTTTGAAATATTTTGTCTTGACCTCGAAAACAGCCTAACATTTTTAATGGAGTTTGTAATAGGAGGGGTGTGAGATGGGTAGCGACAAAGATAAGTAGTGGATGGGTGCTTGCTCAGTTTATAGCTTCCTTGTTGAGTCCTTGATGATTCTCAATTCTATCTTTCACCCTCCCTACCCGCTGGTAACTAATAAGGGATCTAGGTTGGTTGTTCGAATCCCACATGTAAGCCCGCTGACTCTTCAAAAGGGGACTTGCGCACCCTTCCTAAACATTGTTGAAAGCTTGGCTGAAAGAGCTACTTTCAGATAGTTTTAAAAAATTATAATTAATATTATAAAATAGTTGTAAAATTTAAATTAGTATACATTATCGGTGTTGCTTATTAAATTATATGTTAATAATTATATAATAAAATTATAAATTAATAATATAAACTAGTATATATTATATTAGTACATTGTTTAATAAATTAAATATTAGTATATTGTCTTTCTTTCTTAAACAAAAAATTAAAATAGGAAAAAGATGGATCAAAGGATTGGGGCATGGGTTGATGTGGCAAATGCAGACATGCCATTGCAGGAGGCAAGGCCAAGGAACAATCAAGAGTACTTGCAAAGGCCGTGCCAGGCTAGGGTAGAGGGAGAATCTCTAAGAGTAGGCAACAACAGAGCAATTGTTAGCAACTTCGGGTGATATAACAAAGATCTAGTGGGAAAGCAAATAAACAAGGATAATGGTAATTGTTGGTTAAGTGGCAAAGATGAGGTGGAGTATAAGCGAAGGAAGAGTTGCTTTCCAAAATGAATGGTGGGATGTTGCTAAACCCCCCAGACTGGGGTATGGATGGCAAAGGAAAATGGGAGAATCAACTCGGAGTGAGCCACACTGGAGGAATTCGAGGGCTTGGAACAAAGCAGTAGATTGGGGTTAGCAGGATGGTGTAGGAGTGGTGGATCAAAGGAACACAAACAAAGGATTTGTATCGAGGGTGCTTGGGGGATCATCATCTCTCCCTGCCACCAGTGTGAACGCTATACCATTAGGGCATGTAGAGGGTAGACCACAATCAAACCGCTACTTTAAGCTCCGGGAACCAAGTTGTGTCCCTAGGAGAAAGAGAAACGGGAAGCCAAGGGGAGATCTTTGGAAGAAAGATAAGGGATTCATCAATTGGCAGAGGGCTTTTAACAGTAAGGCTATTGTAATCTCATCAAAGTCCTTACAATTGGCAAAGAGTAACTTGTAGAGGTGTGCCTTCTTTGTGAAATGGTGTGGTAGTTGGGTGGCAAGAGGGAAGATCATGGATTGGTGGACAGAGAGGTGGGGAAAAGATGTGAGCATAAGATTTCTACGTAACAACTATCTGTTAGTGGTATGTTCCTCAGAATCAATCAAAATGTCCATCATGGAAGAGTGACCATTAATGTTGGACGGGGTAGGATTCTATCTCAAAGATTGGGAATCCAATACATCATGAAATGGAAAGGGTTCATGTTTGGATTAAATTCTACAATCTCCCCTCAAAATATTGGAATGGAGAGGTTTTAGTAATGATTGGGGAAGAGTTGGGGTCATTCATTTGTGTAGACAAAAGTTTCCATGAAGGGAGCAAGGATCATTCATTAGGATATTGGAGGTAGATCCAAAAAAAAAAACATGGTGGGACAAAATTGAGATTATATCGGAAACAAGTTACAATATAGCGGAAGGATGCCCTAAATATCTAAAAAGTGTGGGAGATCATTGAAATAGAGACAAAGTTAAATTCCTTGGCGCCACCACTAGGGATAAGTTTGTTTCTCTAGAAGTTGGGCTAGTTCAAGAACAGACAAAGGATTTGGAAATGCTAGAAGCAAAGGTTTATTCTATTCAAGATCAAAAGGAAAAGGAAGGGTTGGAGGAAGCACCATGCCAAAATCCTTAGGGATGAGGGGGATCAAAAACAAGAATTCAATGAGGTTGACTCTATCCTGGAAGTAGGGTGTGAATTGATGGGACTAACACAGAATCTAGGCACAAAATTGTAGAATGCAGACATGAGGGGATGTGAAAATACCATCTATCCCATCAATCTTGAAACATGTGAAGCATTGGAAGAGGGTGAATACAAAAGGGGATGTGAAAATACCTTGTATGCCATCAATCCTGTGACAGAAGAAGCATTGGAAGAGGGTGAATATTGTGAGGACGAGGAGAATCCTACTCCAATAGGACCAAAGGGAACTAATAATTTGGACCTTCCAGCTCTTGAAGAAGTTGGGAATAAAACAAAAGGACTTGGCAAGGAAATTTCAGTCATAGATTGATTTTGAAGAGTTTGTAGGCAATAATATGTTAATGGATGTCCAATGGAAATTACACATGGACAAATAGGAGATTAGGTTTTAGTAACATTGCAAAAAAATTGGACAAATTCTTGTTCAAAGGAGACTTGGGAACCTTCCCTTACTCTTTAGAAGGTAGCATTGTTCCTCAATCTAGATCAGATCATCACCGATCCAACTCAATATCCTAGGAGACAAAAGTCCAAATTGATGCCCTTTCAAGTTTGAAAAGACGTGGATGAAAGGCCCAAACTTTCACAAACTGATAGAGCAATGTTGGGGGGAGCCAAGCCGATTGGGACCAAGATGTTTTGTGTAACAACAAAGTTAAAATTGGTTAAGCAGCAATTAAAAGAATGGAACAAAACTCAGTTTAAAAACATTTTTGAAACAAAAAGAGATTAGAAGGAAGATTGAGTGACCTAAATGAAGCAGTCTTCACATATGGGATGGATAGAGAAGTTTTTAAAAGAGAAAGAGTTATTAAAGGAGTATGAAGAGGTGCTGTCCAAGGAAGAAATTTTCTAGAGGCAAAAATCTAGGGAAATATGGATAAGAGAAGGAGATAAGAATTCTAAGTTCTTCCACAACACAACCAAGGACCTAGGACAAACAAAAAGAATGCTAAAGCAAGTTTGGGGGCTGTATGTTAGTGATTACCTGCAAGAAAGCATTATGGATGGGGTTTTGACCAAGCATTTGAAAAATCTAAGAAGCATTGGGCTTTCAGCTATTGAAGTGGACCAATTGGAAGAGATCCTAAAACATAGAGCAATCATGGTTTGGGAGGGAAAACATAGAATGGTTTGGAGCGGCACAAAGTCAAGTCAATATAACGCAAAAGATGGATATGAATTTTTTGCGAGGGGATGAAATAGTGACAACACTACCTATACATTTGTTTTGGAATAAGTTATGCCTACCAAAAGTGGGAACGTTTGCATGGGCTGCTTTGCAAAATTAGGTGTATCATGGGCCCTCCAGGTGTGTGTTATGCAAAGCCAATGAAGAGAATGCAAATCACTTGTTTTTAAGTTGTCCCTATGCCCAAGTATGCTGGAGATGGTTGTGTGCTAAACATGGTTGGGTGGGTGCCTTACCTAATGATATCTTCAACTTATTCAAGGCTTGGCCTATATTAAATAAGGCTGCAATGTTCTCATGCTTATGGATTATAAGCCCATCTATTCTCCTGTGGGAGCTGTGGAAAGAACAAAATCAAAGACTACTCCAAGAGAAGGAAATGTGTTTGCATTCCTTCCTGAACAAGCTAGAGGTTGCCATAGTTGAAGTGGTCAATTGCAGAGTGGTAGGGCAGGTCTTCCCACATAATTCCTTCACCAAGTGGGATTATCAAATGCGAAAGGCGTGGTTTGGTCTCTACATCCCACCCATAATTAGGCCAGGAGGTAAGGAATCTCAGATACTAAGGAATGAAGCTACATGGACCCCACCTATTCATGGTCGGTATAAGTTGAACTTTGATGAGGCATCTAGAGGAAATCTTGGCTCCTCAGGTGTGAGATGTATGTTGAGAGATTGGGAAGGACATACAGTTGGTAGCCTCTTGAAGCCCCTTCCCATAGGAACGAATAACGAAGCCGAATTCATGGCCCTCATTTGTGGCCTACAATTGTGTTAAGAACTTAAAATATCAAACATTGAAGTCGAGGGGGACTCAATGTTGGTAGTGAATGCGATCAGTTCCCACAAAGTCATGAATTGGAAGTTACAGGTGATGTTGGAGATGGCGGTCAAGATTTTAAATAACTTTAATAGCTTCACCATAATTCATGTTTTCAGGGAAGCTAATTGTGAGGGTGACGATTAGCAAATGACGGGGCTGATGGTATCACACAAAAGCTCAAATTGGACAAGCAAATGAGTACCAGTATTAATGAAGGAATGGTAACGCATATTACCCCAATTAGCACATTGGATTAATAGTTGCTTTTAATATCATTAAGAATTGGGGTGTTAAGGTGTGTGGAATGAATGCATAAGCATTTAAGAGGAGAATGCTCGCTTATATCTACATGTTGAGCAAATTGAACACATATGACACATGGTAAAAGAATCTCAAATGGATACTTCAATTAGTTTAACGTGCTCAAAAAGACAGATGGCTTTTCTCAAGGTAATTTCGGATTTGAGGTTGAAATTGATCTTCAAGGTGGATGGAAGATTGGCGATAAAGGCAATAGAACTAATTTTGGGGAAGGAATTTCTAATGTCTGAGGAGCGCTATAGAGTGAATTCAGACATATCTTCTAGATTCCTCGCAAGTCTTTTGGATTTGAACATGTTGAAAGAGATGGCTTTAGCTATGGAAAGGCTTCTCTTTAGACAAGTTTGCTTTGGGGGAGTGGAAGATGTGTTGGCTGTGGCTCGGCTTGTGGAAGGAATTCCATGGCCTAGTGAGATTCACAAGCTCTTCATCTCAGGTGCTTGTGTTCGGAGAATCCCCTTGCTAATTAATATTAACAATGCAGCATTGGTGAGTCACAAAGTCTGGGTGGACTGTGGACTTTGCTTCCTCAAGAAACTCCTGCTTCTCGAATTTGTGTGTGATTGTTCTTGGATAGGTGAGTTTTTTTTATAATATTCAATCAATAGCAGATTGAGGGTCTGTTGTTAAGCTGGTTCGAAGGTTTTGGCTGGTGTGTTCTGTTCAAATCTACTGCAAAGGGCAACATTTCAGAGCATTTTGACATAGAATGGGCAATCTTGTGCAGGATAATTTTGAAGAAGATCCAGGAATGATCTCAATGGGCCCTGTGTGGCCTCATTACATTCAATCTTCAAAGTCTGTTTTGATGGAATGTATCTCAATTTGGAGCCGATGAGGCCCTGCCAAATGTAATACTTTACTATTATTATTAATACAAATCTTTACATATGCATTAAAAATAAATAAAAAATATTAGTATATTATATTATATTATATTAGTATATTGTTTATTAAATTAAATATTAATAATTATATGATATAAATTAGTATATATTATATTAGTATATTGTTTATTAAATTAATTGTTATTAATTATATAATAAAATTATAAATTAAAAACTTGTATAAGTTATACAACATTATTAAATAGTAATATATTTAATTTTTAATACATATATATTTATTTATTTATGATTTTTATATGTTTTTTGTACATATCCAAATGTACCCAGCCCCCCACAATTCTTTTGCTGTACTGGTGTACCGTACCCATACCCATACCTGTTTCCAATTTGGCAACTTAGATTTATAGTAATGATGCAATGGATACATTTCTTTATTTCCCAATTTCTTTTTCTGGTTGCTACATGTAGTATTATCTTACTTAGTTCATATTATTTTATACTATTTGAGGGAAATAAAAAACAGAGGGTCAAAATTGTTAAATGCACATATGAAATCAAATAAGCCTCGACTCTGGAGCCTGCGATATTGGACTATTGTTTGTCCTTTCTATGCAGGCCCAAGCAAAGCTTCTGTAAGGCTGTGAAAATGCAAGCAAGAACATCCTCAAATAGTTCTTGCTCATCATCCGCTTTCTCTTCCCAGGAACTGTTCTGTTGATTCCTGGGTTGTGTTCCTTTTCAAGCATGGAATCATGACCAATTGGCTGGTGCAGGAGTGGCTGTAAAGGTGTGGAAACACAAGCAAGGATATCCTCTAAATAGTTCTTGCTCATCATCCTCTTTCTCACCCCCAGGAAATGTTTAGTTGATTCCTGGGTTGTGTTCCTTTTGAAGTAAGGAATCATGACTGATTGGTTTGGTGCAGAAGTGGTTTAAAGATGGGAATAACTCTAGCTGTCATGGATCAGTAAAATACCTCTTTTTTGATGAGCAAAAGTCTAGACCCTCTATTTTGGTGAAGATTCATGCCTGATGGCACTCTCCTGACTAAGTAGGGAGAGAGGTGAGTGATAGAAAAACACTTAATAGTATTATGCTTCTGCAAGGCCATTGTATCTGGCACTGCAAAAATTTGAGCTTACATCTCTATTTTTGATTCTCAAAATAGAGTTTGTGCTTTATGGCACTATCCCAGTGGAGGGAAAGGGGTGAACTATGTGAACCAATCGATTGGAGCTTTTATTATATTCAATGTAATCTGATTCAAATTTTTATCGTGGCTTTGGAGCTTTCTACTTACTGTTTTTCCTTGATTTGGTAACACATATCTGGAACAGGAGCAAGCCCAGTGGTTCCCGGTGGATTGAACCACAGGTCTTCATGCCTGCTGGACTACTTCCTGTGTTATGCTCTATGATTTTCATTTTCTCAGATTCAAGTTTTCCATAATCTACTCCCCAATTAAAATAAAGCATTGATTACAATTAAGTCTTAGTTTATCAGCTAGCAAACCTCCTCCTAATTTGTTTGAGTCATCGTTACCATTGGATTTTATATTAAAAAAACACAGCCAATACTTGAGTGATTTGACTCGTAGTTGTGTTTTTAATTTTTTAATTTTTTATTTGTGTTTTATGCATAATTATGCATTTTTTAAAATCTTTTATTGCTGCTAACTTTTTTGGTTTTGGATACTCAAATAGGAAATCTCTTTTTGGCGGGGCACGGCCACGTGAATTGGTGAGGTTATTGTCTTCCTTTCTGATAAAAGCTTAGCTCAGATTCTTTTGATGGGCTTTTGAATGGGCAATGTTTGTGTAGAATCTTCAGTCTTTTGTGGAAACCACAATTAATATTGATCAAATTATACAGGTCTTGAAGGAGCGTGGTGTTGATGATACAGTAATTCATGGTCTTGATCCAGTTCCTGTGGATAACATGTAAGAAAATTGCCCTGTAGCATTCTATGTGTTTCTACTAGACAACCTGCTACCAGCCAATTTCTATTTCCTGTGCATTTGCATGTATGTAATAGGAGGTTGTGTTCATGACATTCAATAGGTATAGATGTCAAAGATAATTTACTCTGCTAAAAGCCTCAATTTGATGTGCTTATGGACCTATGTTGTATATTGTAGTGGTAAGGGAGCCAAAATGGCCTCCAAGGGGACAAACCAATTGGATGAGAAGGTTGAACAGAATGTGGATTCTTCAGGTGTTGGTCGAAATATTCGACTAGATGACAAAGCTGAAAATATTATGTCTGATAGGAAAATAAATGGGCCTCCGGAGAGGCTGGATACAAGTCGTTCTGACCGGAGAGACCTTGAGAAAAAAGATCACCGGGCAGATATGGAGAAGCAAGAACTCCAAAGGAATAGCAGAAGAAATGAGAACTGGCGCAATCCACATAATAACTATAAACAAGAGAGAAGGCAAGATCCTGATAAACAAGATAGCTGGCGCAAGCCGGCTGATCCGCCAAGCTCAAATAGTGGTCTGCAGAAAAATATCTCTTTGTCTCTGGTAGATTCCTCAACGAATGTGCCAGGTAAATATGGGCATGGCCGAGCTACATCTGCTGTGGAGCTTGCTCAAGCATTCTCTAGATCAGCTTCTCTCATAGTCAATGGACAGAGATCGTCTCTTACAAATCCTTCGCCTAATGATTCTTCTGGAAGAAAGGCGCTGCCCTTTTCTCGTCTTACAGACTCGTCTGTTCCTCGAGAATTTTACTCAAGCTCTGCTCAAAGACATATCAACGGATATTGATGTCTTGTGCTGCAGAAATAACAGGGAGAACTTGCTTATGCTATGCTGCAGATCACATTGATCCTGCCAGGTAGGAAGACATTAAACGATAATCACATTGATCAAATTGGTTTCTCTTTCATTTGAGCCGGTATAATGTCATTGCATTGATAGCATTTATTTTTCTGCGAAGTCCTCAAAAGTGCTGGTATAACAGGGTTTAATATCGAAGATGCTGATATTATTCCATCAATCTTATGTACGGGGTACTGAACAAAAAATGGTGCTACCATATCTTTGGATGTCTTTTAGGCCATATTCCAATTTATCATTCAGATTTACATAAATTATAAAATTTTGAGATGTGTCATAATTAAATTACCAGCATTTATTGCCATGGTGCTTGTTACAGTTTGGTGGAGTTGATTTAAGAGGTGTTGGACATTTTGTTTATCAAATTTAATTTATGCCAACATTTTTTTCTGTAATACTACCAGCATTTAGACTAGTACATTTTGGTGAACTTTGATGGTTCATTTGCCTTCATTGGATTGATTTTTTTTGATACAATGCCTAAAAAAGAAAAAGAAAGAGGGCAGTCGACAGGCCGTCAACAATAACAATATGACCAGTACAGGGCTGGTCAATAGTTGAGATAAAGTTGTAAGAACATTTCTTGTTTAAATAGTCACAAAAGGATCAATTATTAAATCAGGTGACGCCACATTGGTGCAAGGAAAAACCATTTTATGTGAATTTCGTCCTTACTTTTGTTGTAACTTTTACTTGGTTAAAATCTCCCAAATGAAAGCGTTTGTTTATGCACAATTAGGGGAGAGGCTCGACAGAGTTGAACAAAGTCTAGTATTTGTGAGATATTCAAGAACTGGTTTTGAAAAAAAGTATTTAAATAAAAAATCCTCTTCAAAAAGGCATTTATAGGTAATGGATGATGTGATACATGCACACAAAATATAATTTAATATAAGTTATTGACTCTATTTTTTCCAATAGATGTTTTATATAATATAAATATTTAAAATGAAAATTGTATCTTTGGCGAATGCTACTTAGTTCTACCATAAAATCTGGTTCGATGATATGGTTCCATATAAACATAGAGAACCCATCAACAAAGGTTGTCCACTATGCCATATAAGCATTCACTGTTGCACTCTTTAAGTGAATTGCCATCATTCATGGGTAAAGCTCTATCTTATTAAATCCACCATATCATGTTGATTTTTTATGAGTTCGGTCCTTTTGAGGAAGATAACTAATTCGACTATAGTAGCTGTCATGGTAGTCAAGAATGAAGAGGAATTTCTTTTCTATTTAAATATAAGAGAAAAAGTTCCTAGTGGTAGATAGGATAGGATTGTTGGATGTACTAGTGTTCCATATATATTCTACATGGAATTAGTGGTTTAAAGGGAATTATAGCCAACCACTGAGTGTTGTTGTTTGTCGTTCCTTACGGAGCAAGGAATGTGTGTTGGATGTTAATCTTAGGTTGCTGGTCATGGCTTGGTTGGATGAACGATGAAGAGTTGAAGTGCTTGGTGGACAATGTGAGAGAACCGTTTCAGGTAAGGAAAGTGCAAAATTCATGGTATTCTCTACGGGCAGTCTATGGCAATTGCGTGCTGGGAGAATGTAGCATCATCCTGCACCCGTGAGTAGAACCCACTAGCTAGATGTGTTAAAAGGTAAAAACATATAGCTAACGTAGACGGTAGGGATCTTTAAGTAAAATAATTCAAATTTTTATTTTATTTGGTTTGCGTTAAAATGAGTAAATTTTAGGAGAATTTGCTTTGAAATAAAAGTTTACTATTGTGGCTTCGAGACTTCCCAAGTGGGCGACACTATATTTGGGCCAAGGTGTGGACCTCAATCTCTGTGAGGTAGGTTGGGAAGAATGACCACTCCCCTAGAGTTTAGGGTTACCTTGGCCCCCTTTAAGCTTTTTAAAGTTTATAATATTTAAGTTAACTTTAATAGTTTAGGAAGTTTATTATCTATGCTAGGGGATTAAAATTTAATTCAGTAACTTTTCAACCATAAAGATTCATTTAATGAAATTTGAGCAAACTACCTAAAGAAGTGTTTGAGGGTGATTAGCCATGCATTTTGTACTTATTGTAGGGTAAGTGGTCTATGCTTGTACTAAACAATGGTTAGTATTCTAACAATTTTTTTTACTCAAAATTCTAGATATTGATAGGAAATGAGTCTAATCTATGCCATATTAAGATACAATTTGTCAATATGGTGATCTTGATAAGATTGTGGAAGAAATATTAGGTTATGACTTATAGGATTATGATAAAAAATAAAAATAAGCTTTATTGTGGATGTGTTGATTTTGAAAATCTAAAATATCACTAGTGTAACCACTTTTTAGGAGAATCGTAAGTTAAAATGCTAGACATTGAAGGCTAGTTAGGCCTTCTATTTGAAGAACGTACATTATTTCTATTGTAAGAAGTGGATTCATCTTAGAATAATCATTGCATTTGAAGGATATAAGTAATCAACTATATGCTATCCAATAGTTGGTGGATTCAATGAAGAAAAAGTTTCTTAGTGCTAGGAAGAATTGCCATAT
>VDFB02326503.1:0-24063 GCA_007258455.2 Sequoia sempervirens
TGTTCAGTGGACTCAAAAGGGCTAAATAATATATCTGTTCATCTTAATGCAAAGAATGTTGCCCAATAAGATAGCTAACAATATGTAATTCACATATATAATCTCTACTACTAAGGCACCTGTTGATTCAATTTATTTTATTTGAAATAAAAATAATGCACACGCAGCAAAGAAAACAAGCAATAAAAAAATCAAATGTTATATAAAGTAGAGATAAATCCAAATTATCTTGTGGTAATAAAGCGCTGGGTAGAAGACATTGACAAACCCAATGTAATTAATTTATAACAAATGGAACCACATTTAGCAAATAGCTGGAAGATGCAGGCATTTCTTTTTCCTGAAAGCTACAATAGCTATTTTTTTTTCCAACTATGAGAAGGCGTGTTCCATTGAGACAAAGAAACCACGGGCGATGAGAATTTGGTTCTTTGGGTGCGGAATTATGTGCCCGCCGATATGGTTGATGTTTTGCTTTGCTGCAACAAACTGATGATCCTGCCAACAACCTTACTAGGAACAATATCAAGGCCTTCACTTATGTAAATAAATTATATAGCTCTTCTCTTTTATTACTAAAAAACCCCAAAAGAAAACTACAGAACATGAAAGATGTGTTATTGGGCCTGCAGGACATGATAGCTGGCGGAACAGAGAGCTTTGCTACACTTGTGGAATGGGTGCTGGCAGAGCTTCTTAAAAATCCTGAGAATCTGGCAAAGGCGAACGAAGAAATGGACAAAATAGTGGGGAAAGAAAGATGGGTGCAAGAGAAAGACATTGGTGAGCTGGAATACCTGCAGGGGATAGTGAAAGAAATGATGAGGCTGCATCCGATGGCCCCCATGCTGGTTCCTCATCTTTCCTCTCACCACTATAAAATTGGAGGGTACGACATCCCCACCAACACCAGAGCATTCGTGAATGTGTGGACGATTGGCAAAGATGAAAGACTGGGAAATGCTCGAAGAATTCACGTCGGAGAGGTTTCGCGGCCGCAGTTTGGATGTGAAGGGAGATTACAAGTTGTTGCTTTTGGGTTGAGCAAAAGGATGTCTCCAAGTGCCAGTCTCGTTCTCAAAGTAGTTCAATTGGGCCTCGCCAATCTCCTCCACAACATCCACTAGCGCAATTTGTTATTCTTCTTAAATGTAGCAAATTGTTGGTCTTTTTTTTTTGTTACAACATGAAGTCTATTTGTAGAGAAGTTGAGGTGGTGAAAATAGGTAAAACATTGATAGTTTTACGCGATGAAAAAACCATAAATGCAATTGTCTCGGGTGGTGAAAAAACCATAAATGCAATTGCCAGCTAAACGAAAGTACTTGCAGCAAGAAACAAAATCTTCCAAAAAGGATTTTGTGCAGTTATGATGTAGTTTCACCTGGAAAGTGTTCAAACAACCTAGTAAAATGGTTTGATGGAGCGTGAGACAGGTTTCAAGCCGAAACCTCACACCATATATAGCCTATCGGCTAACAAAAACAACCTATGGTGTTTTTGAATTCTACACTTTTTAACTTCCAAACATCCTTTCATCTTCTATTTCAACTTGTTAAAGCATATAAATAGACATTGTAAATGCTTTTCTAGCATATAGAGGGTATAGATGAAGCATTTAAGTGATTTGTAGTTGCATTTTCAATCATAGTGAGCAATTGGGACTATGCGTAGGTTGCAACAAAACATAGAGGGCAATGTGTGAAATAGCAATTAATCTTAAGAACAGAAATTGTTTGTTCTTTCTCATTGTATGTTCAAGAGACCTAAGATTTGGAAATAGTGGACAAGGAGGGCATTATACTCCACTCCTATTAGAGTTCTCCAAAAGTCTACTTTTGCAAGTTAAATCTTTGTCACCCATTCTTGTGTTGTGGGTTCTTCCTTCAATTATTTAATTGAATTTTTTATTGAAGAATAGTGTTGTGGAATCTACACACATGTTTACAAATCATAAGTTCCAAGTGTTATAGACTTACAACAACCTTCATATTTGGGCTTGCTTCCCCTATTCTAACACTAATTAATAATGGGGATGAAAGGGGAGAAGAAATTTATTGTAAAATAGAAAAGAAAAGGGTGTGATGTGCAAGAATATTATAATCATTTAAGCACTCTCAAACAAAATAACTCTAAATATTTTTGTTAAAATCCTTAGATTAACATAATTCAATGAAGATGCAAGAGCTAGTAGATTCCATACTAAAATAAGATTGAACACCCACACATAATTCTATGCCAAAGGCCAAGATAAGCCACAAATCATTTCATTAATGTCTTCGATACATACACAATTGCATCTAGCTTCAAAGGCTAAAGCTATTATAAAAAAAAAAATTAAATGCTAGAGACTAAAATACCAACAGTAATACTAAAGAGAAATGCTTACAAATGAAATTCATCTTGATGCTTACACAGCTAAGCTTCGTGCTGGCAAATGATCTATCAAAACCCTTAGCTGGTACAAAACTCAATTCAGCTCCTTTTCTATTTGCAAGTGATCCAAAACTCCCCTTATTGCTTGCTGCACAAGCAATTCAATTATTTTGGCTTTTGCAAAATTTTATATTGCATATCATATAATGTTTGCTCAAGAAGGCTCGACAAAGGATCTTATCCTACTTCATTCATTCCCCTAGCATGCATCCTTTCAAGCATCCAGCAATTGCTTTCATCATCTATAGGTTGCTCATAATTGTCTCTTTTTTCAATACGTGCAATATACTATTGCAAGAAATTCACTTTGGAAGATTAACGGTCAAAGATATTATGAAACATTTAACAATGGTCACTTGTTTGGAGATTCCCCATCTACAACATTCTCACATCTTCTACCTAAATGCCATACGGAGATATGCCACTATGCAAGGTCATTTCACATTTTTGTTGGATCCTCTCTTTCTCCTAATCATGCTTGTGGAAGTAGATGTTGCCCAATAGGTCAAGTGTAGGACAGAGGAAGTTCAAGGGTGGGCAAGACACTACAAGGCGAGTAGTTTATTTAGAACATGTGCCTCCTAAAGAATCACGAAGATTGCACTAGCCCTTAGATGCAAGCTCTTTTCTAGATCGAAAATAGACACTAATTTTTTTGTTGAGTTATTTTTTATTGAAAGTGATTGACAATAAGATCTACCTCAAGGACACTTTGATTTTTCCTTCACCAAGATTACTATTCTACAACTTTTTGAGGGCTGGAGTTATTATCAAAGTTGAAGCATTACAATGTGATTCTTTATACAATAGGAGGCATGGAGAGCCCCACACTTGATGAATAATGTCTAGGCACACCCAACCATCTAATATGTTGGGGAAACGTCCACATACATACACAAGCAGAAGCACATATTTAAGGCATACTTTGATCGAGTAACCTATTTTTTGTATTATGTCCCCATCCACAAAATGCAAGGGATGCAAGAAAAAATCCATGAACCTAGTGACACATCCCTTCCAAAACACTAAACTATTTCGCAATCCTTTTGATAGGTAGGACTTCTAAATACATTCTGGCTCTTTGGTGTAGACCTTCATTGAGTTTATTGGGGCCCTACTCGAACCCTTTATCACAGCCCACTTTGGGCCCCAATTCACCAACTTTGAAAATTGGGCATAACGCCTTCTCCCCTCAATACAGATTTGGTAAAATGAATACATGTGCCATGCACAATTGAATTATACCGATGTTCCAAAAGGACAAAGCCAACAGAAATACATCTTGCTCAGTTCTGAAAAAAACTTTAGTTCAGAGATTGCTATGATAAAACATGCAACAGTCACATACAATTGATATGCCAATATTCTTCCAAAGAAAATAACAGCACAAAAACATAGTAAAAACCCAAACCAGAGACAATCAAACATAATTAAATAAAAACTCAGAAAAAGACACACTTGGGAGATATTTTGCAAAAACACCTTGAACTTACACCATTAAACCTAATAGCAAACTAAATGGTTGTAGGCAAGCTAGCTAGCATGGAATGTAAGTATGACTGAATCATGTGATCTGTTTACTCAGCTACAAATTTTGCTTTCTAGCATAAGAAACAATAGTAAAATTCCCAGTGTAAAATACAAGATTCTTATAGGACAGTCTAGTTCATTAAGATGAGTGAAACCTTTCAAATGAAGGTTGTGTGAAATTATTCATCCCCTATAAATGAACAATTGCGGCTAAATTTTCAAGCCAAAGACCTAAATGAATCTTGTTCTCATGTGAACTGGGCATTCTTATTTGCTGCCAGATCATCTTGTGTATTTAATCATTTCTAACAAAAAAAAGTCCTTTTGTTTTCCTACAGATTATCCATCAATTAACAATTCCTTTTTTGTGCTCCACTAATTATATAAAGCTGGTAAAATCTAATTGATATCAATTTCATAACTATATTCACCGTCTATTTTTCATGCAAAGCAAATGAAATCACATAATGGGTATTTTCTAGCACTGACATTCAAGCTTTGCCATTTCATTCAATGTCATAACCTTGATCTTGAAGTTCTTCAATGACCTCATTCCGCATTCTAAGCCATAACTTTTGTGATTCTCTTTCAAATTTTTCTTGCTGATGTTTGATCTGAGGACTGTCCCCAGTTTTATCCACAATGCCTTTGGGCCCTATTGTTGTCCCATAGGAACCACCCTTTGCAATGAACTCTCTGACTGCTTCCTCGTCGCCAGGATAAGGAAATTCTCTACGCTCATAAAGATGTGCCATTTGTTTTTCTTCCTACTACCAAATGTTCATCAACTGTAAGTGTATAATTCATGCTTATGTGTAAAATGCAAAAGACAAACACAAGTTTCTCAAATAAGAATGAATAAATTTATAGCAAACAACCACAAAGCAAGTAACATCTAAAGACTATCCTCCACAAATTTGAGTAGCAGATTACAGTTACTATCTTGATGAAGATAATGATTGCTATACCTTAGTTCGAGGCTTTAATGTCCACCAACCAAGAGGTGATGTTTCATTCCATAACCATGCTGCTCCACCGATAGCATAGGCAGTAAGAAGTGCTTTTCCCATTTTTCTCATTTGGTTCCAACTCCAGTCAACCATCTTTCATGTAGGTTTTCTGCAAAAATGCAAGCATCAAGTATCACATAATTACATAGTTGCCATGTTTATAGAACATTAGTCAATCATCTTTACGGAATTTTTTTTTTCTGTTTTTATTTCTAATCAATTCAGGGCAACAGATAAAATTAGTATAGAATTACATAAGAAACAAAATTGAGTCCTAGCCCATGGATGGGAAATCTTACATCCTGGACGGTAGATCGTAATAAATCCTAAACAAAAAAGGACTTTGCTGACTTCTGTATTCTCTTGAAATCTACATAGGATTGCATACAATAATAAATTGCAATTACTAGATGTTTTATGACACATATTAAACCTCACCAAATGAGAACCGATCAAATTGATTTAATCCCATTCAAAATTTGAGGGGACAACATATAGGATTTAAACAAAAGGGAAAACTGATGCAAACCATCAAGCTTTTTAGAGAATTCCATATCCATTTCTGGAAATCTGCTACTATTCCATCTGCTCTGTTCTGTAGAATTTCAGTAATAAAGCCCTATTTCTACAGATAAATTGCAAAAATCATTGCCAATAAAGTTCCAAAGATCAATTTCGGCAGCAAGATAAAGTTCCAGAAATCATGGCCAATAAAGTTCCAAAGCCCTAGTCAACTGCTAACCCTTCACTGCTAATAAAGCATTAAATCTAGTTTTGGGCATACTTAAAATTCCTAGAATTAAGAACTTATCATTCACACTCTGCATAAGTTAATTATTGCCAATTTCCCATCAGCCTGGGAAACTTTCTTCGGCCCAACTTGTGCATGGCTGCAAATTTCATCAGAATTTTTACAGTCATGATACAAGTATTTCTCCTTGCACAAGTAATTCTCCCCATGCAAGATACAACTGAAGCTTTTTTCTTGATATTTTGTATCCATGCTTCATTCCCTTCCACCTCCTTGTTCTTGGTAGCAACTACAATTTTGACTGCTACTTTTTTCTTCTTTCCCAAATTTAAAAGAATATATAATAATACTCTTAGGTGATAAGGGACTCCTAGTTTTACCATTTTACTCTGTAGGCATTATTATAATCATCCGTGAACTATCCTTTAGAAAGAGCTCAAAAACAAAAGCATTCAATCTGCAACCAGCAAGCAGAATGGACAAGCCACAATAGAAGACCCAAGTTGTTGCTATGACCTCCAAACAACCCATCCACAGCCAAAATTAAAGATTTTCAGATCATTTACTCACTTGTTCCTGGCAAGATTACTGCCTCATACATACCATAAAACATGTCTTATAAAATGGTGAAATGAAGTTTCCAATTTAAGAGAAGATGCTATTTCCAATGGCATAAGCCCAATTGCAGAGCTGATACCAAGAGGCATCCAAGAAAAGATGCCTAAGATCATAAGAAGGCAAAAACTATCACAAGCTTTACACAGATCAGCATCACAAGGAATGGTTGCATGGATTTCTAAAAAGATTCAAATTATCAACTGGCCCACAAGCCTGCACTCCATATTTCATCTTGATGATGACATCATTTACCAGTTTGGTTATGCTTAAAGGGATTGCTAGTAAGACCAAGAATAAGTATATCAGATTAGGTATGTTGAAACTATGGACCCAACAACTTATTGCCTGAAAACTATGTTACCGGTTCACAGCGTATGGCCCACTGGTTTGGGTCCAATCCAACCCCAATATGGGGTCTGGATTCGATCTGCTTGGGGGTCGTCCAAGGTCCCACTCAAGACCCATGGGTCCGTCTGGGACAAGCTTGTGCATACCCGCAACGAATTTGGTAGGGACCCATGCCCAAACGGCCAATTTGGTTGATTTTTAAAACTTTTAAAAAAAAATCTAAGTTTGACCAAAAAGCCAAAAACGCCCGCCCAAACCCTAAAACATGGATTCCAATACATCTTAAAGACAAAAACAAATTTATTTCTCATATTGTGAATGCAAAACAAAAATATTATTCATCCTTGTACCATGAAGGTCAATGTGGTTTTGAAGGTCTTAATCTGGGCTTGGTGGCAAGTGCTCTACCCCTTGTCCCTGCCCTATACTGCAATAGGGAATGTGCCAAGGGCACTACCCCTTGACCCCGTTGGGGTGTTCCCTGTAGACCCCATCAAACTCATTTGATTTTCCAAGTACCCTCCAAGATCGAGTTTGCAAACTATGATTCCAAGTTTGCTTGTAGGTCTTCGTCTACAA
Organism: Sequoia sempervirens; assembly: GCA_007258455.2. Classification (NCBI taxonomy): domain Eukaryota; kingdom Viridiplantae; phylum Streptophyta; class Pinopsida; order Cupressales; family Cupressaceae; genus Sequoia; species Sequoia sempervirens. The sequence continues at coordinate 7,273 of VDFB02326503.1, forward strand.
TATCATCATCAAATTGGACAATCTTCCCTAGTGTCACCTGATACTTACATGTTTTCCTTGTTGTCTAGAAGACGATTTTTCTTTTTGGGGGGGGGGTAATGTAGTTAGTGTACAAAGCCTATTATTATCTTTCAATATTATGGTTTATCCAACTATGTATTAGCTAGTGCTAGTGCTAGTGCTAGTGCCAATGCCAATATCAGTGCCAATGGCACTATTTGTGGTTCTTCTAATTTACAAATACTTACGTCATCTAATATGGATGGTGATGATGATATTTTTGAAGACCCAAATGATGATGCTTGATCAGTGATGGCTGATTGTTGACACTTGATATTATTCATTTTCAATTATAATATATAATATATATCATGACATTCGAGTTTGACTAATTGACATTGTAATTTTTTTTATTTTTATGGTGGTTTTGTTTATTATACAACATATGATGCTATGTGGTATTTTGAACTTAATTACTGCTGCAAGTATGTATATATTTATGTTTTTTATATGTTTTGTATGGACGAACCCAACCCCAAATTTTTTTTGATTGAACCCACAAACCAAACACCCAAACCCGAGCGTTAACCAGTACTAGGACTGGTAACTTAGCCTGAAAAAGAATAGAAGCATGGGGATTGATATAATGAGAGATACCATAATCAAGTATCAATGCAGCACAATCTCCAAAACCCAAAGGACATTGCAGCAAAGAGGCAGGAAAAGGACAAGATAGAATAACATCTTTCAAAATACCACTGTTCCCCAAGGACACATCTCCATGACGTTCCCCTTTGGGGTTGGGGAGTGCATCAGGGAACACCCTGTTGTTTCTAGGACAAGCAGGGAAGTGTGCAAACATCCCTCAACCATCTTGAGGATGGTAGGGCATCCCTACACCCTTTTAAAAAAGGTCTTTTTATTAAAAACTTTAAAATTTATAATTAAAAGAAAAAATACTAAGTTACTGGTTACGGTTCAGGTACAATGATATGGCAAAAAATATTTGGATTGGGTACACCTGTACAAAAAACATATAAAAATCATAAATATGTATATATTTTAGCCTAAAAACAGGAACTAAGTTCAGATAACCACATGATATGCATATTGCCATATAATAAACAAAACAACCATTAAAACTATTTCAAAAATTATGATGTTGAAGTGGAATTCTGAGCAAGATTTTTATCCAAATCAATGCAGCTTTTGCACCAGGTACACCTTTAGACCATAAGGCATTAAATTAGACTAGTTTTTTCCTCTGAGCTTGAGGTAATCATAATTCAAATCAATAAATCCAGGGATACAATGTTGAATGATTATCCTTTTCTAGCATGTTTCACAATTCAGATATAGAAATGTGAGTTAAATAAAATTGAAAACTGTGACTGCCACAGCGCAGTGAACCCCTGCAGAAACAACATTCTGAATTAGAACAAAGCTTTTCCCTCATATTCTTGGCCATGGTCTCAAGGATATGATTATATATGTAGGAGAGTGGTTGTTAGTGCATATTGAAATCTAATCAAAGATCTAGAGGCCAAACATTAAACTCTTGTCACACATGAAGGTCATACATGCTGGAGTTTTTAACTAAAAAATTTGTTTCAGAATGATTGCCTTTTTTATCCATTTGACCTGCGAAAACAATTGGTCTATGTATAGGGATATTGGGACATACCCAACCAAACTAGGGGCCCAAAACTCATACCCACAGAAAACCAGACCACAGACACAGACTCAGAACAAACCAAACCTGGATCCAGGAGGCTTTTTCCAGTGAAACAATAACAAAGAAAAAAATTGAAACCCTAAACCCTATCTAAATGGTGCCCCACCACAGCTCTCCACCCTATTAAAATTATAGAAACCTTGCCCACTCTCATTTAAAATCACCAACAACAAGCTGCAAAAGGAAGAGGAAGAGGAACAACAAAACAAGGTGAATGTGCCATGAAGGTCCTTGTGGCTTCAAAGGCTTTAACTTGGGTTTGGTGATCGGGATTGCATCCCTCAACCCCTGCCCTATATCACAACAAGGAAGAAGCCCAAGGTGCTACCCCTCGACACCAATTGGAGCTGCCACCCCCAAACCCCCACTCCAGTTATAAAAAGCAAAAAATAAAAATTGTTTTGGATTGTGCTAGATTAAATCCCAAGTAGTTGAATTTCATTTATACTTTTGGTTTGTCGAGTCAATCTTGATTCCAAGTAATGCTACTATGGTTTATAGTCAAATGATTTAGAAAGTAAATATAATGATTGCCCGGATTTCATATATGTACATTGGCACTACAACGTGTTGTGGACCTCTTTATTAAGTTTTGTTCTTTGGTGAATCCCTTGTTGAAACTATCGACTACTGTTAGAAAACAACCCATTCAAAATTTAGCTAGTGTTTGTGTATCTACTTTTATTCATTTGATGAAAAATATTGGAGTCTAGTACTCTTTTCTTTTTTCAAATGGATGAATGGCAACAAGTTTTATTGTCTTTGTAAACAGAAACTATGGAAACAATTCTAAAATTTGCTCAAATTGTTTATAGCATGGCTGAAATTGAGAAATCAAACAATTCAAAAGATAATCATATAAAGATTTGTTAGAGTTTTAATTCACACCTTTTGGTGCAACACAAAATGGAACAGATGTGTAGTATAACCATTCTTCAAATTAGAAAAGAGAACTCCTTGTAAACAAAACACTAACCTAAAACCCTATTCTAAACAATATGTGCTTCTATTTACAATTTGTACAAGTGTGTTTTTTTGGATGTTTCGCACATAGCAAATAAAACTAAAACTTTTCTTTTTTGGTTCTTAGACTAGGGCAACAAGCAATTTAGGACTAAAAATAAACCCTACATAGTTGATAGGTGCTCGCTCTTTCTAGCAAAAAACTAAAAGTAAAAAGATGTGATTACGACACAAGGATTGAATAGGTTTAAACACAAAGACAAACACTTCAGTAAATTGAATTAAGAAATTACATACAAAGCCACAATTTCCAACTTCGAGTAAACTTGCAATTCAAGGCTTGCTTACTTGCTAGAAGCAATTTACGGTTTACCTCAGCACATGTCATGTCCCTGAATTGGAGGCAGAGTAATTTAATTAAATTAATTGATTAAGTTATCCAAATATTGATATTAATTTCATAATGATGACTAATTAATTATTTTAATTAAATTAAATTAAATATTAAATTAATTATTTGTAAGGTTATCACAATAAATAAATATTTAAAGGTGACCTTATATTTAATTAATTTAATAAAGTGACTAAAAATAAAATAATATCAAAAAGTCACTTAAAAGAATAAAATAATATTTTATTCTAGAAGCTTCTTGGAGTTGTTGAGAAATCTATTTAAGAAGTTGTTGGCTAAGTATTTGGACACACTTGATTTGGAATTCATTAATCTTTACCTATGTGGTAAGAAGCTGAAGCTTAATGCTTAGCTCGCTCGAGGGTTTGAAGACTCTAGAATGCCAGGTTCGATTGTGAAAGATCAACCCTAGCTAGAGTTGAGAGGAGGAGATATTTCAGTCTTCTTCATTGTGTCAAATTGAGGGTTTCATTGGAGGTTATCTTCAGATTTTCACTTGCACAGCTTCATACTTGCATCGATTTGACTTGGGCTCTTGGGCACTCTCTTTAGGGAGGTTTGGTGTACATTTTTGGAGAAGTTTGGTGAGTTATTTGAGGCCTGTAATTTTGTTTCAGTCTGCAAACCAGCCATGGGAGGAATTGCATTTTCATTCATTGCTCTTCACTAAGGGGACAAAATTTTGTGGGTATTGGAGGGATTGTCTCATTTCGAGTTGGCAATCATTTCTACACCAATTTGGAGACCTATTATTGCGGCATTTATTTATACAAAAAGTTGCCAAGAAAGGACAGGGGCGGCAAAAGTTGGAAGGCATTTCTTCATTGAAGAGGCACTATACCATCAGCATATGATCCCAGGTTTTTATATGCATTTCTTACTTCATATTTTAGCATCATTTCATTGTAATAATGCTGTTATAACAGCAACTACAGTTGCATACATTCATGTCATTGTAAGCCAAGAGTCTTGGCAAATCATTCACAATCAGCTTGCATTTAGTTCATGCACCATTTAATAAGAGTAGGAGTTGCATAATTATCATAGCAATACATTATTGTAATCAGCTGGGAAGTTATTTTGCAATAGAAGTTTCTTTGGAGGTTGCATGCCAAATGTATGATGAAATGTCACTTGGCTGTAGCTGCTCATTTGCATCAAGTTGTGTCATTTAATTGCATTAGAAAAACACAAAAACATATTGCATATCATTTTTATTTTATTATTAGTCAATTTGCATCATTGGAGAACCTCTTGAAACATCATTAGCATCAAGCAACATCAAAACAAAGCAATCAGAAAATTATAACAGCAAGTTCAAACTTTGCAAGACAAGTGTTTGACGAAATGTCCAAGGTTTGAATAGGTGAAAACAAAGTCAGATTTTTCCAGGGACATTATAGCACACATACACAAGAATTTAAAAGCTAAAAACGATAGTTGCATTCAAAGCTACAATAACCAACTTCCTCACCTACTACAATAAACAACTTCCACATCTACTACAATACATAAATTTCAATAAATGTCAAGTAATATTCACCTCATAAAAGAAAAATAACACAGAACATTTTAACAGCAATTTAGAAGCAAGATAGGCATTAAATTATTCTATTGAATTAATGATACCAGATTGTTAAACTAAGAGCCAACAACAATTGTTTATAAGTTTCAACAAGACATGCATGAAAAATAAATAAATGCAAAGCAAGTTTTATTACACAATCATGTCCACAAATACTAAACCTTTGTTGGAACACAACAATCTACTGGGAGCGGGGAGGGGGGCGGGGGGTGAATCAGTAGATCTTAAAACTTGGCTCTAATAACCTTTTAGTGCAAACTACTTCTTTTAGCTCTGAGTACTTTATGCAGATTAATTCATCTAGCCTTTAATGTACAAATTAACTGAACATACAAAGAGATAGACACACATTCACACAAAAGCCCATAACACATGATGTACATGGAAAACTCAAGATGGGAAAAACCACGGTGACAAATGTTGCTTGAGTCTACTACTCAAATCCAAGGTCACAAATGAATCCTTTTGTTACAATGTTTAGGGCACCAACCCAAGGAAGCACGAACTCCCTGATTTAGGAGCTACAACTCCAAGGAGACAACAATCCCCTAATCTGAGCACCAACTCAGTACAAATGAGGCAACAACCTCTACAATATTCAAGCTCATATGTGCATACAATTGGTTCTGCATAACCTGATGATGTATCAATACATTCAGTACATTGTTGCACTTTCTGCAACTCACACTCTGTTGTTGATGCTGCAATCTCAGCAACACATCCCTCTGCTCTACACTTAGAACATTCTATGTTCTATCTTGTTGCACTGCACCTCTGCACCTTGAATGCAAACACCTATAACATAATCTATATTACAGTCTAGGAATCTTCTTTACATGTGCATTCTTTGTCTGTTGCACTACACTCACTCATCACACTTCCTCTACTACATAATTAGCTACATAACTCTGTTCAGCACCCTCTGCACTTGCAGACACCTCACACTCACAGCAAATACTACACCTTCAACAATATCAAATTGTCTTCTTTTCCTTAACTCCACCGACCTGTCATCACAGTTTTGAGATCCTCACCACCATTCAAATCATCTTGAATCTTCTATTAGGGTTTTCTCACTCTCTACTTCAGCAAGCTACCTATGCATCAAGCCACACGCCACCATGTCTTTCAAATCCGATTCACTGGATATTTTGGTGGTCGTCGAAAACTTAAACCTGAATGCAATAAATGCATTTTCTTCTTTGATCAATCTGATTTTGATCTTATTCTCTGTCACTATTTGTGGTGCCATCTTAGCAGATCAAATCTCCAATCAAATAGTTGTTGGAGTAGTTGAATGAATTAAATTTGTTCACAGTGTCGTTCTCTGGCCCCAAACCTCGTTCACACTATTGTAGCCGTTGTAGATCTTCAAGATTGAATTATGACCATCAATCTTCTCTCACGCCATGACCTTACAATCCTTTGTTCATCTTGGCAACTTTAAATCACCACCGTAGGATTAGCTTCATTTAACTGGTGTTGTCGATCTTAGGATTCGATCTCAAAACCCATCGCATATCGCTACTTCACATAGGGAATCCACATCAGTTTTCAAGATGTGAAGGAATACAAGCCTTTTCATCTCCATCATTGATCTAGTCCATCCGTTGACTAACGCTTTGCATCTTCAAGGACACGCCAGCATATCAGGCTGAGACTCTGTAGAGTCCTCCCGACAAACACCATTCACTTCAACACCTCTTGTGAAAGACACAGGTCCACACACCATCTATCATCCACGTCATCGCCACATAATTCGCAACAATGATGCGAATTAGTATATCGAGCAATTGCTCTTTGCCACCTGTCAACATACATCATCTTCCATCACCGTCACCTTCCTATCGGGTCCCACTTGGACCTTCACCATGACTCCGTTGGGTTGAGAGGACACCAAGTCACCTCTCTCCTATGAGGTGAAATCTCTTCTATGAAGCTCTATTGGAATATCGAAGAGACCAACTATCCTGTTCCTCCGATCTTCATATATCTCCTCGATGAAGAATCAGCACCACCTGTCATCCACATTCTTGCCACATGTCAACTACTTATTTTTCATCGTACTCCATCGTCAGCCTATCAGGTCCCACCATGACACTATTCATCTTCCATCACCGTGACTTCGTTGTGTTGAGGGGACTCAGAGACTCCTCACTCTGATACGCAGAAGTCTATCCGATGAAGTACTGTCAGACTATTGAAGTGACCAATCATTTGGTCCTACCGAACTTTCGCCTTCTCTTCAATCTGCTTCAAACGCTTGAATTGCCAACTGTGGGGTTCACCTGACAAATCATCACCATGCAATTCACAACGAGGATGTGAATTGCCAAAGCAACCAATCGTTTTTCGCCACTTGTCGTTACATGTCACCTACCTCCTACATCACTTTCAGTCAGGTCCCACCAAGTGATTGCCATTGCATCGCTGTGTTGGACTTCTGAATAACTCCCACCAAAATACATCTTTCTCTCCAATCAAGCTCACATCGGAATGTCAAGGGGACACCTTAACAAGACTTGCTAATGTCCATCACTCCATTCCATGAACCTTAGAGACGTCATTCTCCGCTAACCATGTGTCACCCTTGTCTGCGTGTAATATGACACGTCAATTGACTGCATAGCTCCACTTGTTTGCTACGTCAACTCCACTAACCACCATCGATGTATTGAGGGGACACAAAGAAATGTTTCTCTGAAATCTAACTATCACTTCGATGGCACTTTAACACTTCTTTGAATTCTTCGAAGGGACTGTAAACCATCTCCTCCCAACATTGTATTCTCCCTTCGAACCACTATAATGGATCTCCACCGTTGCCACCTGTTCTGCTTTTCGGGATATTGAAGGGACACCAACATAGCTCCTACCGATATCTTCCTGTCACCCCGAGCTCCTTTGTCCTTTGCTAAATCCGCGGACCCTTGCATTTCTCGAAACTCTCCTTTTCGTGGAATCTATGGATGTCCAAATTCTCCAAACTTACCACTATATCGCTAAATTCATGCACCTGCGAATTACCTGAGCTTCACCATTTTCGCGAATTCCTTGCTCAAGTGGATTACCCGAAATCAACATTCATAGCCTTCCTTTTTCTTTTTGGGGGGTCGGAGTTCTCTCATTTCTCTTTCCTTATGCTTGGAGTGCATTGTAGCTTTAGTCAAGTAAGTCTGAACACATAAGTCCGATGCACTCTTTCTCCTGTCGGGATTCAGCCATCAGCCTTGCCCTTTTCAATTTACCTCTTTTCACATTTATCACAAACCATATCTCATACCTGCAAAACTCCAAAGTGCAAAACACCATCTTTGCATTGATCTTGTTGGATGTCGGGGTTCGCCCTTCCATCTTGCCAACTTCGAACACCATGGTAAGCAATACTGAATACTCCCAAAGTCCAAAGTCCGAAAAACTTTGGACTTAGTAAATTTAACATCATCCTTCTAAGGGGACTCTGTAAGAGGTATGACCGAGGCTAGAGAACCAAACTTTTGCAACCTCTTCTACACTTGCACAACACAACTTCAACCTTTGACATCAATGACATTTTTACATTAATGCCAACATCCTCCTTTACCAGATCAGGTCCATTCCACCTCTGATCCTTCTTTCATCATGCCAACAATCTCCCTTAAATGATTTCCCCTTTTGACATCAATGACAATAATATGCCAACAACATTAACTCAAGCAATCATCAAATAGATTCTTGATAAAGATAACTATCAACCTAACAACAGCCCTTGAAGATCATCTAAAAATAGTCTATCTATAAATAGCTGCTAAAATAGATTTCTCAAAATATGTTTATCTCCTCGAAAGTAATGATGAGTAGAAATAGCATAGGCTATAAATAGATTTTAGGCAATTGGATTTGAGAGTGGTTCTGATGAGGTGCTTTCATTCTGATTATCCATAGCAATCACTCTAAAAAGGCTCTAAAACATTAAAATTTCACCAACAATCTCAAATCTTAAAACCTTAGAATATAGTTCTCCAGACACACGAAATATGACCAGGTATATTATATCTTTATTTTGGCCAACCACAAAAAACCGTGTAACTATGACAAAAACTCTAATTCTCCAGCAAACCCTAAGTCTTCAACAAACAATAACTGAAAATATGCAATTTGAATGCTTTATATGAAAAATTTCATTTTGTATACAAAAAGATTAAAGACTGTGTGAATCTAAATATTATGACTGCTGTCTTTGCCTTTTGATTGACAATTACTGAACAAAACCCTACAAATACAGATGCAAAACAGACAAGACTACAACAGATATCACATATCCTGAAAATCAATTATGAAAAAAGTGAAAAATATCCCATGAAAGCTCAATAAGATCACTGTTAGACTGTTGATATTGATATTAGGCCTTTATTTTAATAATAGTCACTGCTGAAAAGAATGAAAAAACCCTAGCAGCCTGGAAGAAATCACCAAAATGAAGAACTTGCATAATTCAAACCCTAGGCGATGCAACAACACTTGAAAAATCTGGATTTCAGTGATGCAAGACTTTGCTGACGTATGACTAGATTGCAGACAATTTGAACAAGGATTTGACTGTAGATAGACACAACTGATGCAAATCTGAATTTCTGGAAGTTGAAACTACAAACACCTAAATTTGTCCACACCCAACCACACTAAACTTTACCCCACTCCTATCCATTAATTAAATAAATATTAATTATTTATATAATCCCTTATCCATATTCCTCGCCCTTAATTAAATAAATTTGAACTTATTTAATTAAGTTCAACCTTTGTGGGTGGTGGGGCTCGCTCGATTGGTTAAAGCATCCTGTTGCAGGCAAGAGGTCACGAGGTCTAATCACCCCACTATCCGCGTGGTACCGGAGGGCGTGTCGCGCCAACGCCACCGGTCACGTGAAAAAAGTTTACCAAGCGCACTGCAGTTTATAGGGGGACGGATACCCAACCGATTCATGCAGTCTAAAAAAAAAAAGTTCAACCTTTGTATTCCTATCCCACAAGAAATATATAAATAACAAATCATTTATTTAATTTCCCTTTTCCACCTCAAATCCAATTAATTAGTTAAATCAAATTAATTAACTAGTTACCCCTTGCCCATGCCTAAGTGTGATTAATCACTTCTAATCCCAAATTATCCTAAAAGGTTAAAACGAAATCTTGGCCATCCATTTAATCAAGAAGATCTCAACCCTCCATTTAGCCCATGTGACTCTCACACATGTATGAGAAGTAGAACTCACATGTCTCCATCCCTTATCTCATGTGCTCTCTCACGCATGTGAAATGAGACACATTTGAAATTTCTCTTTCCAATGTGTCCATAGACATGTGTGAGGGGCCACTTGTCCTTAGTCCCTCTTCTCCATGCATCCCCTCACACATGCGAGAAGATTCATCTTCAACCATTGGATTTGGTCCAGTCAATCCTAGTCCTTAATCTTTCCTCAATTATATCCTCTCCCAAGAACATCAATCTAATAATACCAATTGGCATCCTCTCCTCAACCTTAATCTCTCTTGAATCCTCCACCATTGACTTTCTAATCAAATCTAATTCATTGATCAACCCATCCTCAAATATATAAATCACTCTCTCCAAGCTATTTTCATCTTCTCCCTTCATCACAAAGTTTAGTTGTTGGTTCTCCAAGCAATTGACATTCCTCCATCATCCATCCATTCCATCTAGAGCACATCAAGAGGGTTGAGAGAGCCATCTCTCAACACTTAGACACTCCTCCTCTTGCTCAATCCAAGGTAGTTTGAAGAGCAAGATAAAGGTCTTTTCATTGTATTTTGATCTTTGTTTCTTTCTTGTTTTTCATTGATCACAAAAACCTTTATTGGAAATGATTGAAACTTGCAGTAGGTTGCCAACAATAAATGAAAACTGCTCAGAAATCATTAAATGGGACTGAAACTGATCACAAATAGCCTATGTACCCTAGACGATAGGGGTTGTTTCAAGAATACGAGGATGGATCAAAAACATCCCCACCTTATACCCAATTCTAGAAAAAAAATTAAAAACATTTCCAAAATGGCAACATTTGAGTAGGAAATGGCAGCCCCCTATGGCCCAGCCAACATGAAAAGCAATTTTTGAAAAAAAAACACAAAAAAAAGGGGGATGGGGGATCCGACAAGGACCCATACACCCCTTCACACCAACCCTAAACCTAAAACAGCCACACTAACAGCTAAAAATAAAAAACAAACTCATTTTGCCATTTTTCAAATTGTGAAGAAAAGGACAAAGAAAACAATTGTGAGAATATAAGTGAATGGTAATGAGAAAAAGATGAAAGCGTCAAATCTATGTTATTTGAGATTCGGACTCAACATAGACTTGGCAAGCTAAATTTTGACCCGAATTTGAACTCAACGCCCAGACTCAACACAAACTTGAGAAAGAATCGGTAAATTGAAAAAACTAATAAATATAGATATTTTTAAGGATTTAAAAATTGTATCATGCACCCATCAATAAATAAACTGTAAAGGCACAATAAACTAATCAAATAGAAGCTATTTTGATCACATACACAAGTATACATCGATCATAAGCATAAAACCAAAATTTAGCTTAAGGAAAGAAAAAATTTAGATATGTAAATATTGTCAAGTGTTTAAGGTGTACAAAAGTCATAGATTATGATATTTGTGGCATCAAAAAAAAATCACATGGAGTCATGAACTATGGTAGAAAGGAGCTTGTAACCCTCAACCAACATTACTAGCTCCATGTGAGTCATTCACTTGTATCTCAGACAAGTCTACAAATGCCACTACAGCCTTAGGAGCATTACTTACGATAGCTAGGAATTTAATTGGAAAAAAATTGAACTAAAAAACAATGTTACTCTTCCATACAACATGACCCAAAGAAAATCATTTTTTTGTTTTTGAAAACTAGAGCAAAGAATTAACAATAGTACCCCCAATGGGGTCAGGGGGTAGAGCCCCTTGTGGGGGTTTGGGGGCAACACCCCAGTGGAGTCAAGGGGCCATGTCCCCTATTGAGACTCAATGCCTAGGGGCAACATCCCCTATTTAGAAATGCTTGTGTATCAACTACTACATGATGTCAATGAAAATGAAAATTCTCCAATCACTCAGAGAATGATGGAACTAACAACGTTGGATAAGTACATGAGTGCACATGAAAAAATCTTGTGACACCAATCCATGATGAAACATCTATTTGACAAGAAAGCATTGCAAAGAAACTTTTAGGTTGGAGATATGTTCCTCATGTGGGATGCCAAATCAGAGGATAAGGGAAAACATGGGAAGTTTGATCCTTTATGACTTGAGCCATACGAAATTGCAAAGGAATATGATCATAATGTGTACCATCTCAAGTTGTGTTACCAAGTACACCAATTTAGCCTCGAGTTCACGTACCGATTCAATCCGGATTCGTTGCTCGATATGCCCAAGGTACCACCTGGGCACCTGGGTTCCCTATCAGTCCTCCAGGACCCATAGGGAACTTGGGCACCCAAGTGGTGCCTTGGGCACACCCAGGGCGTACCCAGGCAAACCCTTGCGTACTCACGACTAGGGATGCCAAAAAAACTTTATTTTCAATAAAAAACATTTTTTTAATGTCAAACACACCCCAATGCATGCATTCACCCTAAATTGAGGGTATTTTATGTTTGCAATTCATTTGACAAACACAAAACACCAAGAAGAGCATATTTTTCCTCCAAGCTACCATTGTTAGGTTTTGAAGGTTGCTTCATTTTTTTCAATGTAAGGCCTATGGAATGATGTGAAAAGGTATAAAATATATTTTCGAGTGAATGCTCACTTCTACGCCATTCCTTTACAAGGAATAAAAATTGTCCTGGGCCAAATAAAAAAGGGTTGTCAAAGGTACAAATATTGGCTTATATTAAAAAACAAGAGGATGTTGACATGGCAAGTAATAGATCAAAGGCTCTTGCACATCCTCTTGCCAAGAGAAGCTTGCAGAAACTTCCTAGTGACTTCTCACAACCGGTTGGGCCACATCCTTTCATGCCAAAGCCACCATCTTCTAAAGAAGAGAATGTTTTGATTTCGCAAAGAAGAGGCCCATTGGAGAAGGCCTTCAAAAATGAATTGGAAATTGCAAATTAGAGCATTGCTGATTGCATTTATGGCAATGAGCTTCCTTTCAACATTGTTAGATCACCTTATTTTCGGGCTATGGTGACCACCCTTTGCAATACACCTCCTAATTATGTTACTCCTGGGCATGAAAGGTGCAAACCACCTTATTAGCGAAGGAGAAACTTTCAATAGAGACATCATTGAGAATAATCAAGGATATATGGCCAGAAAAAAGTGTGTCCATTTCTAATGGATGGAAAGATTGCAAAAATAGACCATTGATCAATGTTATAGCAGTCAAGGGCAATGTTTTTGAAGGCAGTGTATTGTGAGGAGCAAGTACAAAATGTAAGTTTCAATGCCAATATCATCATAGAATCCATTGAAATGGTGGGGTCTGAAAATGTTCTCCAGTCATAACGGACAATGCTAAAAATTGTAGGGCAGCTAAGTCTATAGTGGAGGGTGCATATAGTCACATTTTTTGGACACCATGTGCAACAATTTGATATTGCAAAAGATTGGCACACAAATTGAGTGGGTCAAACAAATCTACATGGAGGGCGAGGAGATCCAAATGTTTATGACTAATCATCATATGTCACAAGGCATCTTTAGGACCTTCTCCAAGTTGGAGTTGTAGAAGGTAATTTAAATTATATTTTTTTAATTTTTATTTTTTATTGTTGATATGTGACATACATTTTTTTATTCCATGTTAGGTTGCCGAAACTCTATTTGCATCTCACACAATCTTCTTAAGATGAATTATGAAGGTGCAAGAGGCCTTGAGTTCTATGGTCATCAACAACCTATGGAGTGTATGGAGGCAATCAAGCACAAAAAGATCCCAAAAAGTAAAAGCATTGATCCTAGATGATGAGTGGTGAGCTTGTGTGGAATATGTTTTGAATTTCACTAAGCCCATCATGAGCATGATTAGGAATGGTGATACTGATTGCCCATGTTTGGGTGAGATTTATGATGGCTTGGATTCCACGGTGGAGAAAATAAGAGAAATATTAGAAGCCAAGGAATATGATCCAATGGAAACATTTTTCAAAACTATGCAAAAGATTACCGTTGATCGTTGGAACAAGATGACTACACCCTTACGTCTCTTAGCATTTGCTTTGTCACCAAAGTATTATAGCAAAGAGGTACTTTCATTGCCGAGGAGGGTGCCACCATATAGGGATGGGGAGGTTGTTGGCTATAAGGCTGCATTTAGAAAGATTTTTCAGATGAAGATATCCAAAGTATTGTCTTGAGCAAGTTTGGCCACTTCATATCTTCAAAAAATATGTTGTTTCTGCTCTTCTAGACAATTGTAGGAAAGATGCTCATGATTGGTGGTATTTACATGGTCAAGGCTCCATTTACTTGCAGGCTCTTGCAATTAAAATTCTCTCCCAAGTATGTATCTTTTTATTTTTTATTTTTCTCATTTTTCATTCGATGCTATTATGCTATATATTATATTTTATAATAATATAATTTTATAATTTATGTTTTGAATTTGTAAAATAAAATATTAAATGTTGTATGCAAACTCAACAGGTTGCAAGTTCTTCAACTGAGCAAAATTGGAGTACATACTCCTCCATTCACTTGGTCAAGCGCAACCATTTGGGTGCAAAAAAGCAAAGGATTTGGTCTATATACACTCCAACCTTCACCTCTTGTCACATAAGAAACTTGAATACAATGAGGGTGTGGCAAAGAATTGGGATCTAACCCCTAAGTGTGCTGATTTAGATGCTATAGTTGCATAACTTGCCAAGGTCTCCATAAATGAGGTAGCTCCTGCACTTGACACAGCTAGTGGGAGAGGTGATCCAGTTGATTGTGGTTCAAAAGAAATTGAACCAAATGTTAACCTTGACGCTTTTGATGAAGAATATGAAGACTATTAGATATTGATTGTAATTTAAATTTTCATTGTATGACATTTTGAGACTTTAGAATTTTTAATTTTACAAATTATGAATATGAGGTATTTAAATATTCTATTTATTGGCAATTACGAGTATCATTGTTCTTATATATATATATATATACCTGTACCTGTACCTAAGGAAAAAAAAGGTTGTATCGCCATATCGGGTTCTAGTAACTTAAATCTCAAGGATCTAATAGGAAGTTAAATGGAGTTGCCAGTTCATGGTCAACATCTTAAATATTACTTCATGTAAGTAATGGTGTCCTCCATGTACATATTATGTTTTGTTTTGTGTAGGTTGCGTCTTTGTGTAATCTTGACACTTGTTGGTTAAGATGAAGTGTGATTGCCCTAGTCCCCTCTTTGTGTGTCCCTTTTTGCCATCTACTCTTGGAGATCTAGATTCTCATTGTGCCTACAAGAGACACCTATCCCCAACCAAAGCCAATGTTGGGACTCAAGCAAAATCTAACAATGGAAAATTTTGTTGGAGTCCCAACCCATTTGTGCATTTAGGCCTCATTTTACCCATCAAATATAACTAATTTGAGAAATTTTTGTATGGGTATTCATTTGTCAAAATCACCTACGTGTTGTTCTTTTTCGTCCCCCATGTGTTTATCTTTTGAAAACAATTGCAAAGATTCAAAAAAATTGTATGTGGGGTATATTCTAGTCATTTCTATAAATGTGGGCAATTTGTTAGTCTTAGAGCTTCCCTTGCTAGCATCCCTTCCAAATTCTCCCTTCTTGATATGCCTTTCCTCCCAACTTCATTTTCTTTATTCCTATCAAGATTTTGGAACTTCCCTTCCCACCATCACTTTCCTCCAAACCCTACTCATTTCCTTTGCCTTTGTCAAAGTTTCGCACTTTTTCTTACCAACATGCTTTTCTCAAACACCAACTCCTCAATCCTTTACACTTAATTACCTTTTCCTTGGCATCCCCAAACCCTAATCCTCGACACTTTTCACTATGTATCTCATCAGGATCGTTGGTTCAAACTTATCCTTATTTGCATGCCTTAAGAGATCATTTTTTTTGTAGCCCCACTCCCCGTCTCCCCGACTATTTCCTTTATGTATCCTCTTGGAGTTAGTGATGTGAGGGTTCCCTTATCTACCTACTATTGATATGCAAAATTGCTTACTCCCGATCCTCGACTCCCCGACAATGGTATTGATTATGAGGTATCCTCAATCTCTAAAACTCTCCCATTTACTCTATTCATCCCTTCCTACCATCCTATGCAACTCAGAACACCATTAATGATTAGATTTGACATTGCAACTACTTCAAAATGGGTTTTTCTGCCCAGAAACAATTGTCTAATGTCAACAGCACAAATTCACGCACAACTTCAAGTGAAGGATGAAGAACACCATGCCACTTTTAATTTGATGGTTGTGTTTATGATGTGAATGATTTTCACATGAGCTCTATGCCACCATTTCAATAGATTTTGCAAGATCCCAATTTGTTTCACACACAAAATTAATGGCATTTGATCATGGGCCAATTTCCTGAGGATTGAGCGACCAAATAGAGTGTTATATATATTAGTTCGTTTTTTTTAACAAAAGTCAGACATTTTCTCCATTTTCACATGACTATAACGTTGAGCAAGATCTAGGGTTTCAATCCCTACAAGTCCAATTACCATTAGAGCAACCCATTTTGCAAATCATGAAGAGGTAGCTAGTTTGTAGTAAATGATTGTAACTAATGTCTCCTTGGCCAATTGTAGATCTTCAAGAAGATTTCTAAACAAAGAGGAGTGACACAGGTTCTTCTTAGTATAGGATTTTCTCTCACCACATTTGTTGGTGTGAATATAATAAGAATTTGATGAGTGTCACAACACTTGAATGCATTGCATATCATCATTTATAATGGTTTTTTCCTTATTTCATGTGGACTTCTAAAAGTTTGGAGAGGGATCATTAAGAATGTCCAATTATTGATATCATATCTCTTTTGTTATTTCTGTGTTGTTTCTTCTGGTTTACTATGACTCTATAGCTCAATATAAG